>MU228323.1:1681733-1692128 GCA_018584345.1 Thuja plicata | reverse complement strand
TTAGAGGTACTGATTCACCCCTCCCCTCTCAGTACATCATTCCAATATAATTCCAACAATTGGTATCAGAGCTAAGTCTCTTTCTTGAAAAGCTTAAAGACTTAAGAGAAAAGATCGGAGCAATGGACAAGTTCAGACTAGACATGACTATTGAGAATGAACAATTACAAATGCAAATAAACTATGAGCAGTATAAGGAGGCAAAAATAAAATTGAGAAAATTTCTTGATTAAAGAAATATTATGGCAACCAGACTAAATGAGAAAGACTACAAAGAATTGGAAATAATAGATTACTTTAAAATAGTGGAATCATCAATGAGCAAAGCTTCAGATGCATCAGTAGAAGAAATTAGAAGTTTACAAGAGGTCAATCTACATCTTACAGATCAAATCAAGATGCTGAAAATTGGTCAAGAGACTCAAATGGTGAAAATGATTGATGTCATAAATGATACAAGAAAAGCTGAAAATGAAAGAACACTAGCCATTGATGATAGGAGGAAAATTACAAAGAAGCTACAAGAGAAAGAATCAGAGATTCTAAGACTCACTGAGCATCACCATGAGGTTACCAACCAGATAATTCTTATGAGTCAAGAAGCAAACAAATTGAATACAGAACTCATTGAAAGAATACATATCATAGGTGAGCTAAGAGAAGAAAACAAAAAATTGAAACATGAAATCAAAGTCTAGAATCAACATAATGAATTAATCAAAAAGGGTGAGGATAGAAACAAAAGGATGGATGATTTTCTTGATGGACAGAGAAGAGTCAACAACTACACAGGATTAGGGTACAACGAGAATGGTGAATTTTCTAATCAACTAGATCAGAGGAATGCTTTCACAAACCCAAGATCCAAGAAGTTGTCATGAAATCACTATGGAAAACTAGGCCACACATCAAACATCTGTAGAAGAAAAATGAAAGGTATTTCTCAAGCACAATCTACTTTTATTGGTAATTGTTATAAATGTCAAAAGAAAGGGCACAGGGAACATGAGTGTAGATCCAAAGTGACAAATCCAAAGAGAAAAACCTATATGGACAAGTACTGTCCTACATGCAAGATGAATGGGAATACACATAAGGAATGCTGAAAAAAGAACAATAAGACATGGACACCAAAGGAAACTAATAAAAGCTACAAACCAACCAGAGTAGGTAACTCATATGTTTGGGACTATAACACATGGGTAAATTGCATAGCATGTGGAAGGTATAGTCATATTGCTGAAAACTGCATGAGAAAATGGACCAGAAGGTCAAGAGGTTGGACCAATCCAAGTATGGCATGCTTGCACTATCATAAAGTTGGACATGTGATAAAAGATTGCAAAGACCGACTGACAGACACAAGTATACATCCCAATGGAAATATCATTCATGACATCAAGAGAACAAGAAACAAGATGTGGGTAAAGGCCACTAACACTGAAGGTGCTGGAACAAGCAATGCAAATGGTGACACCTCATCCAATGGATTTGGTGAAATCACTACATCCAACTAGATTGTACAAGTAGGTATGGAACTGCATTATGACAAGTTACATTGTACATTAGTTCCATTACACGTAGTGCATATTGTAATATTAGCATGAATAAAGATGCAATATATTATTATTTGCTAAACTATTGAAAAGCAACCATTAGTTATTGGGCATAATTTGTATTGGTGAACACACACAAAAAAGTTAGCACTACTTATCAGAATGTATCGGTCATTACACAAGCTAAGTGTAAACCGAGGGATATCAATGAACATTGAATCAACATAAGATGTCTTTGAAACCTCACCGACAATCATCGGTGAAGTCTCCAAAATTGCTAGCAACCCTGATGCTTTGTACAGACACTAAAGATGTTATGAATGTCTTTACCGACAAAATCAGTCTTCATACACTGACAAGTTGATAAGCATTAATGACAACTTAGGGTACAAAGAGGTTATAAAAGCCCGACAGGTAAACTCATTTTTGCAACTGCAATTTTAGAGAAGAGCAAAGAAGACCAGAGAAATTTAAGAGAAATTTGGAGAGTGACCTAGCAAGAATCAATTTGACTCAAAATAATTCACATTCATAGGCAAGTACAAAGATTCCTTAAGTAGTCATACTCACCGACTGCACTCGTTTTATTTACAAAAATCCCCAAATTTATGCAAAATGATGGCATCAACTTCTAGAGTTGAGAAAATTAAGGAAGATAAGAAGAAACCCTTCAAGCTTATCAGCAGAGGCTCATGTGTTGAACCTAAATAAAAGTTACATCCTGAAATAGCCTCACAAACTAATGATTCTGGAGCATTCTCCCAAATCCCAACTAGGGTTTTACTGGTAGAGGATGTAAGGTCCTATATTCATTGTAAGATCTCAGAAATAGGAAATTTAGACCTCAATAATGCCTATAGGGAACTATGTGATGATGCTGGAAAGCTCAAAGAAGAGCACAAACACTTGGAAGTAAAGGGACTCACAAATGCACTGGATTTTCCCAAGGTCTTCAAGACAGAATGGATAAAAGATGTTCTTAGTAGAGTTCACAACAAGACTCTATGGCTAAACAAGCCAAAGGCAATAACAAAGGATGTTATTCACATGGTTATTGGTTATCCTACAACTGATAAACCATAGGCTCATGAGCACCCATCTTTGGCAGAAGTGGAAAAACTGACTGGTGCTAGGTTAGATAAAAGAGCACTAAAGGTCAAAAATATTATCGACGTAGAAGTGAAATTTAGAGCATGTGTTGTTGGTTACAAGATCTTCCAAGCAAACTGAATGAACAACATATCTAGTATTTCTATGAGCACAGCATACAAGATTATCAAATAGGGGAAGAAGATGGATCTTGCAGAGATCCTGTTACATCAATTTGAGGAGAACATGTGCACAATAAGGTCTTCAAGGACAAACACTTGTAAGTTTGGTTCCCTCATAATGTGCATATTATTTTCTTTTGAAGAATACTTTCCTTCCATTGGAAAAGTTGCATGGGACAGAAGAAGACCCATAACCATTCAGATATGTGAATTCATAGAATCACTAGGAATAGATTTTGACAATGTTATGCATGAGTATTTCAAAATCATAAAGGAAATGCTGCAAGAAAGAACTAGAATTCTTGAGAATCTGATAGAGGAACATCGAGAAGAAATATGTTTCATATTAGATACTGATTTCACATACATCCAAGCTATAGTACCAAGGAAAAAGAATGGTGAAGAATCTGAAAAAGAATTTGAGTATATCTTTTGAAGGAGAAGAAGAAAGAGAAGGTGAAGAGGAACAAGAGGGTGAGGAGGAACTCACTGAGGACCAGCCTCCCATCAGTGATACGGAAGAAAAAAATGAATCAAAGGAAGAGAAGTCTGATTCACCACCTCCTCCTCCACCTAAGAAATCACGAACAAGGAGTCAAACAACAAAGGATGCAATTCCTTCTCCCATGGTAAAAGGCAAGGTGTATAAGATGAACCTGACACACAAAAGGAAAAACAACTAGCTAGGGAACCAACAAAAAGGAGGAAATTTGTTTATACTAATGAGGACTTAGAGGACACAACAATGGGTGAACCTGACAATATAAACCAAGCAAAGGTTACATCACCCACTGAGGACATTGATGAAATATGTAAGTATATTTTTGAAGTTGCATCTATTGGACATCCTAAGATTAGGAAATGGTTAAGATGGGATTCTGTAGAATAGAATAAGATTGAAGATGGACTTATAGCTAAGATGTGCAAAAACTATTATGTCCCACTACAATTCACTACACAGGATGTACCACAAGAACTATTGATTATGATTTCGTCTAGATTCACTTTTGCACTTCATGAAGAGAAAAGGATAAGAGAAAGAGTATTGGTTTCTCTTATGCCTCTTGAATCAAAGAGAGAATCAATCAATGAAATCATGGAGAAACATGCAAAAAATTTCTCACCCAAGTTGAGAGCTTATAAATTTATTAAAGAGAAGCTTATAGAGCTAGAACAAGAAATGCATAAGATATGGAGTGAGATACTCAACCCTAATGAGGAGAACACTTATAAGAAGGAAACCATAACTAAAATAGATAACTCAATAGTTGATTTAGATAGTGAAGAGGTACAAATAATAGGCCAAAAATAGACTAACATTATAGATGAAGACTAGCCAAAACACAGTACCAGCAAGCCCCATCCACATCAGCTTAAAGGATGAAGAAGTTACCAAAGAAGGATTGTCAATAAAAGGTAACTTAGATGATGATATAAATGATGAATCATGGCTAGAAAACATTGTCAATGACACCACAAGACAAGACCCTGCAAAAGAAATTCAAAAAGATGAAGACATAAATGTTGCAAAGGGAAATACCGATGGATAGGATACAACTATTGACACTGCAACAGTCAATACACTAAAAAACATGAATATATTAATAGATGCTATTGATATTCAATCAAGTCATGATAAATCATCTCAGAAAGATGATAATATACCCAAGGATATGGGTACCAATGAAAACAAAGTTGCATCCAACACTCAAAAGGATACAGATATAGAAATTAAAGATGCAACCGATGATCAACAAGAAGTATCAAAAGATCAAAACAAAGAGGTAGATAAAAAAATAGATGATACATTGAGAAAGGTTGAAGAAAAAGAGAAAAATGAAGGGTTCAAGTAGGATGAAGGCACAAAAATCAAAGAAGATATGTTTGTTGATACACCTAATGCAAATGAGGAGACATCTTCACCAAACTAGCCAGTGGACTCAGAACAGCTACAAAAATATGCCTCATCTTCTCAACCCTCACCCACCATATCGACCTAATCTCATGCTTTACAGATGGTAGTACATCAATCTACCACCCAGCCAAAGAAGAAGAAGAAGAAAATAGTAAAGAAATACATCTTGGCTGTTACACTAGATGTAGTAATAGAAGTTCCAAACTGGGATATTACCACTTTGGATAGTGATAAACTTCAAGAGTTTGGAGTGCTATGTCAGAGAAAATCCATTCAAAAGAAAATGATACAAGAACACAAGGAAACAATGGAACTTGCCAAAGCAAGAGATATACTCCAACAACTTGTTCCTGAAGTAAAAGTTGAAGCAAATACTACAGTTAAGGAACAAATTGTTGTTCTTATCGACGCAATCTCAGAGCATAATATCGATGCGGAACAAGCTATGGAAGATCAAGAAGAAAAGAAATACCAATACAAGATAATTGACAAGATCATCCAAGAAGTGGCATTGAACAAGGTGAATCTCTTTGAACTAACTGAACAATTAGAGCCAATGATTGCTAAAGCAATCACCTTAGTTCAAAATATGTGCACACTTGAGAACTTTACAAAAGAAAATAGTGACAAATTAGCAGAAATAGATTTAAATGTCATAGCAAGTGCACAAAGCCTAACCTCACATCCAGACAACATAAAGGTGCATCATGACAAGATCCTAGTGGCTAATAGGCTAAGGAAAGAAATATGGGATACTGAAACACAACTACAAGGTGAGATTACAGAACTACAGGCACACATTCTACCTAATCTTACAATTTTATAGCAGCATATTTTTTAAGCAAGAAATCTTATTGCAACCCCTGAGATGTCTATAGTAGACAACATCTATGATATACATGTTTGGATATCACTGGAGCACATAGCTCTAGACATGTTGAAGGAGAAAAGGGAAAAGATGATGGAGGAGATCAAGTCCTCACATTCCCACCTTTTTGACAAGATGTAAGTACCTTTGCCTTTAGAATCAAAAGAGGAGGAAAGGAAATGTATATTGTATGTATAGAAGGATCAGATATATAAATATACTTATGTAAAATATATATTAAAAAAACAAAGGAGGAAAAAAAAAGTATATAAGTATATGTATATACACTTAAAATTATAGATATATACATAGGGAGGGTCATTCAAATGACTAAGGAAGGATTATATACAGGTGTACATACTAATACACTCAGTATGTTGCACATATCATGCTTTTGATACTAATGTCAAAGGGGGAGATTGATGACATTAATTTTTCCATTAGTATACTTAGTGAAAAACATTAACAAAGATCACTGGCAGACTACAGAGATCACCGAAAGACTACAAGCATTACCGGTGGACTACAAGCATTACCAGCGAACAATGAGCATACCCGACATAACACAAAGGTCATGAGAAAGTGCTAAGTATGGAATTGAGTGACAAACATTGACAAGTGTTGCACTGACGAAGTGAATAGGACATCACCGCGCATCAATAAAATAGCATTGAGAACAACACCGATGACATAGTTTTGAGAACAAAACTAATAGAACAGAGAAGGTATACCCGATGACCAATTCAAGAAAGGAACAACGATGACCAAGAAAAATGATAGTCATAACCGACAGTCAGTTAGAGAACCCACAAATAGTGGATCTAAGTTTTACACATCAGATAAAGTAATGTAATTCTATTTATAGAGTTTTAATATGTTTTAAATCATAAGTTGAGGTTCAAGCAAGCTTTATGTAAATGTTTTAAAGCATCCTAATGGATCTAAAACATATCTAACTAAAGATCAAGGTCAAGTTGTAAACCTTGGATCTAGAGTTAACTTGCGAAGCGTGAATCAAGAATTGAGCCAAAAACTAGTATAAATAGATGTTCAAATCAATTGTGAGTTATGAATTCATTGTTGTTGATAGCCACAAAGAGCATCTAAGGAGTATAAGGTAGAATTCATACAAAGTTTAGAAACAGATCATATCAGTTGTCAAGAACATACAGAGGCTATCGAAGAGCAAACAAAGGTATTATTCAATCATGGAAGGATGATTACTTATACATAGGAAGCTTAATAGGATCTATTATTAGCAATTAAAGATTGCATACATCATTAGATCAAAGACTTATGTAGTTGCATTCTAACAAGTGCATCACATCTAAAATCCTTTTGTAGAAGGTGGACTTAACCATCCTTTCCAAATCTCTTAACAGAGTGCACACTTAACAATGTTTCTAAAGCTTCAAATGAAGTATATCTTAACAGGTCTCCACTATAATATTCCTAACAGGGTAGGTCATCAGAAGTGACCAATCGTAAGCCTTAACTAGCCTTTTATTATCTGCAAATAGTGAAGTCTTGTGGGAAACAATCCCCACCATAGTTTTTACTTCTTAATAGGAGTTTTCTGTGATATCATATCTTGTGTTATCTATTTTCATGAATGTTTCTGTTATGGTTACATACTAAAGAACTTATGATATGATTGCATATACATAAAGAAAGATGAACAGTTAGATAAGATAATTTACAAATTGATGATTAAGGGTTAATAGGCTAACCAAGAAAATTTTTAGAGGTACTGTTTCACCCCTCCCCTCTTAGTACATCATTCCAATATAATTCCAACATACCTGACATCTTCTATTGTCTGGTGGAAGTTTTGGTCCATTTAGAATCGAAGAAAACAACTTTTAAATTTAAGAAGTCCCTGCCATATAATGAAATGCCAGAGTACACAATAGAATACAACATACAAACTCTTGGAACAAGGGACCAAAAATTAATAACAAAACCTTCTATAGGAATACAAGTTTCTATAACAGATTTTAGTTATCATATTTTGTTCATTCTAACCATTCTAGGAATGTCATATGAATTCCTGTGCACTGCTCATACAAAAAACTCTATCCACCCAATATTCTAGATCTTCAACTCATTCTCTCTAGTAATTCATTTATCAATTTAAGAAACATAATTATTTACACCTAGAATTAAAATTCCTCCTCAAATGTCAAGACCTCTCTTTAGGACTTTGCCTCTAAAATTTTGATGGTTTTGGAAGCTATAATGCTCTTGAAATCAATATTTTGTATCACACACTATGATCCATTAGCATAATCAAAATTTTCTCCTTGTATATATTTTCCTGATGATGGATCATATACTGTGATCCAGAATGTTGATACAAAAAACTCACAATTGAATCCAAAAACAACATACTAATTAAACATTTATATTTTTCAAAAAATCATACATCCTTTCTATAAGGATGAAGATTGCACATCATTCCTAGAAAAATATTCTTTTGTATATGTCTCATATTAACAAATCAGCCATAATGTTTTCATTGAAATTGATATCATGGCAGTATCCTGTAAAGGAATGCGAACTCACAGATTGCAATGAATCTCTATCATAGGTAACTTAATTTTGTTCTTGGGAAGGGCTTAAACTTGGGAATCGTGCGGTTGTATTTTCCTCAAGTGTTTCTCATAATCTTCTCCTTTTTCCCCTTTTCTTGGTGGTCTATAAAGATCACTTGATCTCATGGTCTTGACCACCTTGTGGCCTCTTCTCTCCTTCATTGGGATTTAAGGCCTTGAGTTGCTCAAATTTGACCTGATTTGTTTTAAGGAAACAACAGAAAATGTTTATTTCTCTATTTGATAAAATAAATAGATGAGTTAATAATAGAAATGTCATTGCATACCGGATATAGGAGTAAACTATGTCTCCTTTTACATATGAAATTATTATAGAAGAAAACTAGAGATGGTTAGTTAAGGATCTGAGTGAATCCAACTAGATTTACTATTTCCTTGACAATACACAATCTATTCAAAGGACCTAACGATTTCTAAGAGTAACACATTTGGTAATCAACTAATGCTTATGAATACCCAAAGTTGACAAACAATTAATACATAGTCAGGTAAACAATATTATGGAAACATAAAAATAAGCATTGTAGATTGACTAGATTCCACAAATTTTAAATGCTAAATATACTTGTCTTTGAAGCATTTGACCTTTGTCTTCTATAAGTTATAATTTATTTCCTAGGGAGCATTATTATATGTATCTATTGATGATTTCTCAGATGTTTTCATTTCTTAATTTACAGATAGTTGAGAATGATGTTTCTATTATCAATTACATTTCTATTTGATCTGGTCTATAAATGAAGCATTACATTTTCTGCTTGTATATTTGATTTTAGTAAATATATTCAGATACTAAGGCCATTATGGTTTATCTTTGGGCCATAGCTTAAACTATTTTTTTTCTACTGTGACTTTTGCAAAACCAAAGAGGAGCCACAATTCTAGTCTAGGTAAGCATTTCATATTTTAAGGCCCAGTCAAGTAAAGTCCATATTACATAGTGTAAATTGTAAATTTCCAAGAGCATAAGAGATGTCTATTTTAAAGAATGTTTGTTCTTATGTCTGGGAAAGATCTAGTTCTTATTATATTTGCATTTTTGGAGTTAAATTATGTGATCGTGAAGTTCTTAGACTAAAAAGTACTATTAAAGTCTTTAGCTACATTTTGAAAAATATATATGTGCCCCAACTAAATGTCTTGTTAAATGAGAAAATCAAGTTCATATTTTAAGGTCCAGTTAAGTAAAGTCCAGATTATTGAGTGTAAATTGTAAATATCCCAGAACATTAGAGATATCTAGTTTAAATAATGTTTTTTCTTATGTCTAGGAAAGATCTAGTTCTTATTATATTTGCATTTTTAGAATTCAAATTATGTGATCGTGAAGTTCTTAGACTAAAATGTAATACTAATGTCTTTAGCTACATTTTTAAAAATATATGTGTTCCAATTACATGCCTTGTTAAATGAGAAAATCAAGTTCCATTGTTGTGTTATACATCTTTCTATAATATATGTGCCTAGCTATACTATACACAAATCATTAATCATGTAATTAGTTGTGTAAGGTATGATGGGTGCAACTAGAATACCTACCTATGATACCCTGTACACAAATCACTTATTTACTTCCAGAAATTTGGGCATTTCTCTTGCACTTGATGTATTCCTACCTTGATTGGTTGTAAGGGTGCAGGGATATATAAGATGTAGACCCCCAAGAATACAAGTTGGCTGCAATGTCAAAACTAAAAACATAGAAGTTAAAATTAAAATTCAAAAAATAAGATTTTTACAAAATACATATTAAAGTTGAAATCAAATACATTCTATTGTATGATATTATTTATCATCTTAATATGTCGATACATGTTATGACCCAATTACTAAATAAGTTTAATATTCAAATTGTTCAAGTCTTTTTTGTTACATGTAAATCAAAATTCCAAAATCACGCAATATCATATTGCATCATTTTGTTGAACAAATAAGTAGTAAATAGTCACCTATTAAGATAATACTCTGTCTACTAGTTTAGTGTCTTTCCTTGCTGAAAGTTGATGGTATTTTTTTGAGGTACTTGGTGTTTGTTTGAGGAAAAAATCTCTATCATACAATTGGAAGTGAAACCACAATGAATAATGACAACACTGATGCATTTTGGTGTCTCACATGCCATTACTTCATACTATCAACTTTAGGTCTTTATCAATACTAATTCTATCCT
>MU228323.1:1663612-1681609 GCA_018584345.1 Thuja plicata | reverse complement strand
AAATGAGGAAATTGTTTCTTTCATTGATATAAGTTTTATTGCACTTCATGAATATAAATCTCTCATTTGAAAGAAAATTAAAATATTACAGAAACTTAGATTCTGATGAGAAAAAGTTTTACAAAAATCAAGATTCTCATGGGCAAAAGTTTTAGGGTAAGCTCAGATTCAAGATGAATTTTATTTTTCATTTCCGGACAGTCATGGGTTTGACAAATTTTATGAATTCTAGTTCATGGGTCTTTGGGTTCCTTGATTTTCCAAATATTATCCAAAAATTCATAAATCTTATCTTGAAATTTATTAAGAATTTGATCTTCCAAATGAAAAAACCAAATCCATCTGAAAATGGACATTCCTCAGATGCAAGAGTTCAAAATTTCTCTATCTTACAATATCATGATGGTCAAAACACCCAAGATCTAATATAACAGGATTTGTAAATGGTTTCACAAAAGTAGAAAATGAGTTTATAAGTTTCAAGAAAAATGATATAGGAAAATGAAATATTATGGTTGATCTGAAGGTAAGAACTCTGAACTTGAGCCTCTAGGAGGTACCTTCATTTAAATTTTCTATTTTCCACCAGCTACATCATATTTTATCATGTATAATGCTAATACAATAGTATCTCAACCTCTGTCTAAAGCTGAATGATTTCATTCTCTTGGGCACTTCTAGTACTCATATTGGGACCCCTTATGGGAGAATTTTACACTTATTGGTCAAGTCACCTGATCTTCATATTCTTTATGAGTTTCCTTATTTCCAAAATTCCAATAGATTTAATCTTATCTCATAGTGCAAGTGTGGTAGATTAAATTCCTAAAAACCCCTTAAATTTCCTACAAGCCTTACTAGGCCTAAATTGCCAACATGGGCAAACTACAACTTTGGGCACTCTTAGTGATTTTACAATATTTTTTTGGATCTAGTGGCCACATTTAATTTATTATAGACCCTATAGACCTTTAGATTCCCTTACTAGACTAGGATCAATAGGATGACCCTTAATGACCCCCCTAGGTGCTTTTTGACCTTAACATGTCATTCACCTCTATTACATGCCTTCATATGTTTAGGCTTTTCACATTCAAATGTATCAAATTATGTAGCTAGGCACAATCCATTGTTATATTTATGCTCTATTCCTTGTTAATATCAATGCCATTATATATGTCATGTTTTGTTTACCTAGAATCAATCAAAGGTTAAAAGGGATAAAATCTAAGAATACAAAAAGATGTTCCTTCTAGCTTGATTATTAAAGGTATGAAAACATTTTTAGCTTCTAGTTTCTTATGCTTCCTAATATCTAAATGAGTTTAGAATTAATTACCTCAGGTTTTTTTTTAGTGTCTTCTATCTCAATCTCTAGATTGATCATCATCTTGTTTCTTTCTTCCAGTTGCCTTCTTTGATATACATTGTCTGATATAGTAATATCCTTTAAAAAAAATAAGATAATTTCATAGTAATTTTATTCGTGTCTATTTTTCCACTAATTATTATTGTGCTATGAAAATTTCTCCATGAATTGCTAATGATGTAGGTTGTTACTAACCTAAGAAGAAAAGAATTTTGCAATATGAACCAAGAACAAAATAACAAGACAATTGCTAGATTATGGTCTCAGTTCCAAAGAAAACCTGATAAATATAATTGTCCTTGAAAAAAGTGTAAGGGCTTAAAGAATCAAAGAATTCTAATCACAAGAGCTGAGTCATTGTAGGCAACATGGTCATGTTGAAGGGGGAACGATTATTGTCGATTGGTGAATGTGGATTTCCAACTGGAGGAACATGGAGGTGTGAATATCCAAGGTAAGGATAATGCTCCCATGGAAGAAGATGATCCTATCATAGAGAACACAATTGAAGATGATGGTATTGGCGTAGCTTATAATGTGCCAGAGGACATGATTGAAGAAGATGGTAATGACACAGTAGATCAAGATGATCATGGTGATGGTACTAGCACATTTGATAATGATGATGAAGATGGTCTTGATGTACCTATACTTGAGAAGGCATACGAGCCCCTATACCAAGGCTCTCAAACTACTCTTCTCTCCGCTATAGTGTTGTTGGTGAACTTGAAGGTTATGAATGGGTTATCCAATATAACAATGTCACGTATGCTAAGGCATGCCATTTTTGTCATCTTCAAAGTTAGTATACCATTACTATTCATTATATTAACAATTCATATTTGTTGTTGTAGGTTGATAGGTGAGTTTTTTTTACCACCATCAAACATTCTGCCTCATTTGTACCGAGAGTTATCTACCATTATGAATCAAATTGGAATGAAGTATCAGACAATACATGCATGTCCCAATGATCACATTCTATATCATAAAAAACATGAATTTGCAATAGAACACCCTGATTGTCATATTAGTAGATATTAGTTAGATCAAATAACAAAAAAGGTGCCTCAAAAGGTTCTTCGATACATTCCCATTATTCCACGTCTTCAACGATTATTCAGGTGCACTAGCTTGACACAGATTATGGATTACCATACATGGAATAGAAGTCAAGATGACATTATGTGAATGCCTTTGGATGGTTCTACATTTAAAGACATAGCAAATACATGGCCACACTTTAAAGAAGAACCTCGTAATCTCAAGCTTTCATTGGCTGCAGATGGTGTCAATCCATTTGGAGATATGAGATCTATTTACTCAATGTGGCCATTTTTTGTTATTAACAATGACATTCCTCCTTGGATGTCCATAAAGAGAGAGCACATAATGTTGTCAATGATTGTACCAGGTATTTTCTCTTGTAATAGTTATCTAAACCAAATTATAAACACTGCATCAAAATGGTCATAATAATTATGTAATGTTTTTGTTCATTCAACTAGGTAAGTACCAGGTTAAAGATATGAATGTGTATATTGAGTTGCTTATTGATGAATTGTTAAAGTTATGGAATGGGGTTACTATGTATGACATCTCTAGACCAATAGGACAAAGACAATTTCAATTCCATGCAATGCTTGTATGGACAATACATGATGCCCCTGGGCTAACTCATTTTTGTGGTATGTTATATATTGTTAAGGTCACATATTTTTGGTATGTTATAGTGGTTACACATTATTGTTTTATGTTTAAGTTCTGCATGATAATTGTAAATGATCCAATTATACATGATCTTTTAGATCTTAAGACAAAGGGTAAATTTGCATGTCCAATTTGTGGTCCGAATATGAAATCTCGTCATTCAAAATGTTTAGGAAAGCAGGTGTTCGATGAGTTTCGGCAATTTCTCCACAATAATCATAAGTATCAAATTTTTGAAAAAAAAAAATTTAATGGGACAGAAGAGACAACATCAAGGCCATGAAGAATGACACCTCATCTATGGAAGTTGGAATACAATAGACTAAATCACTGAGGTAAAGTCATTCCACTTGATGATTTTTGTTTAAAATTTATATTTTGATATTGTCTTTTTGTAGATGTCCAAAAATATTAATATTATTATTAATATTATTTTCCCTCTTATTCTTCTAACTATTTAATTCAATAAATTAAAAAGTTTCATTTATCAATAGTTTAAACACTATTCTAATATATTTTATTTAAATACATTTGCCTCCACAAAATCCCTCTTAATAAATTTATATTTATCAAAATCCACCATTTTCCTAAATTCTTCTAAGCTATGATTTATTCATATCTAACTTGAATTAAATCTAAACCCTAGCTAGGAACCTATTAATCCTACCCTACAGCCTACCCTATTCCTACCCTACTCCCATCACCTCATTTCCTAAGCATGCTTCCACATCTAATTGTCCTCTAAATTATGTTTAATGGGTGATTCCTAACCTTTTTAAGGCTAATGGAATGCTCACCCACATGGGAATTTCTCTCCAAAATGGGTATCCATTCCTCTTAAATGCTCTCTTACAACTTTTTCCCCTCTTTGAAATATTAAATTATTTAATATTAATGCTAATTTTGACTTAAAATTGGCCATCTTTTCAAAGCCATGTGTCTCTTATGTGGCTCTTATGTGGATGCCACATAAGTGCCACTTCATCCAAGCCTCTTCCTCTCTCCAAAAACTCTATAAATAGAGGCCTTCTCTTCTCATATTTTCATCTCTCAATTTGCATTGTTATCATGCTAGTATTGTCTTAGAGTTTTCATATTTTTTTTCATGGTAATGCTCTTAGATGTTAGTTTCATGCTTTCAATTGTTTAAATCATCTAGAAGTCACATGTTAGGCTCTTAATTTTTGAATAAATCATAGTTTCTTTATAATACTTGCATATCATCCTTACTTTCATAAGTTTAGATTGTCATTTTGAAGAAGATTTGAGACTAGTTCTTCATACTAGCTCTTGAATCTTTCTTCTTTTTCTCATACTCTTGCATGTTTGCATTGGGATCCATAGTATTTTTGTGTTTGAGAGAGCACACTCACATCTAATCTAAATAAGAAAATCAAAATGAGTAGAATAGGGTGCTTTGTTTATTCATTTTTAGCTTAATCTGATGTTATTTGGTGTCTTTTGTTTCTTGCTTAGTCTCTTGCATGCTTTCTTGATATAATTCATGTGCTAACTTGCTAACATTTGCATGTTTGAGCTTGCTCCCAACAAGTTGAAGGATTCCATATACACATTATAGCACGCCCGGTGGGAGCCACATCCCTAGAACTTCTTACTTCTTGTCTTTAATTCTTCCAAATTTCATCCAAAATGTGGATTGACATCTCTGAGATACACACAGAGGCGTTCATGCAAACACTAGTTCTTCCTAAACCACCATTTGGTGTCACCATAAACTGGCATCTCCGACCTGAAGTGGCGTCTCTTCCTGATTAAAATTTTTAGAATCTACTGGTCCTATTGCTCATTTGTCATGTTTATTTGTGTTTCCTACTGCTTTTTAATATTTAGTCATTCTATTTTTTAGCAGAAGTCAGTTTTACAAGTAGTTATAATGACAAAATTTCATTAAAAGGAACACTTTTTCTTGATAAATCATTAAGAAATAATGGTTTTTAAGGGGTTAGTTAGTTTCAACGTAGGTTTTTGGACATATTTGGAAGCTAATTAAGAAGAAAACATAACTTGTGTCATTTTTTGCTGCATTTTGTGTTTGCAGGTAAATTGGTGTCTACAAAAATGCTGGTTCATGAACCAGCGTCTATGATAGAAGAATCAACATCTGCGTAGAATCAGCTTCTACACTCTGTGAATTAGCATCTACGTCTGGTATAACAAGTTTCTACCTTTTTGGTATTTTCTAGTTATCTTACTGTCACTATCATTGTTGAACCAGAATATAGAATTGGCGTCTATGCCCTGAACTAGTGTTTGTGCTCTGAAATAATTTTATTTTGTGTTTGCTAACAAATTTTTGAGTGGTTTTTGTGCTAACGCTTGTCAAAGATTATCTTTCAAACTACTAATTAGCTATTTGCAGCACCGCTTGTCAAAGACGCAAAACCAAACAACTACTCATGTTTGCATTGCAGGTTGCCTTGATCCCAATCGACCAAACAATCATGTTTGTAATATTTTCTAAGCACTTAGACTTAATTAGGAAGATCTTTTGTCTAAACCAAAGAAAGTGTTAGGGGATTATGCTCTCTTCCCATTTTAGAAGATCAAAAACCTAGACACACCTACTTTGTGTTAAACAAATAGATTTTTGGACACAAACAACTTGTCTTGCGTGCTTGTGGAGAAAATGACATTGGATAGGAGATTATGCTCTTTTCCCCTTGTGGGAAAATAAAAAATCTAGACCCTTCTTGTCACCAATCCCATTTATTTCCCAGTTAATCCTTTACTTGGGCCTGTCGGTTGAGGAAAAAATCTCCCAGGAATGACCCACGTGAGAATGGGGTGTAAGCCACACCACTCCAACTCATGTAAATCAAATTTACTCCTTGGGGTTATAGCCTCAGGAGTCGGTTGGCATCTGGGCTTATACTTGGCTCTTGTCTAACTTAAGTGCAGCCTTAAGGTCTCAATCATGTTTACATGACCCCTTTTGTCAAGACGCTCTATGGGGCTATACCCCTAAATCATGCTTGCATGGACATAGAGGATAAAATCGAACGGAGATCCATACTAAACACTCTAGGCTTAGAAGCTACCCAGAACACCCCCAAAAGGTGATAATGCTTGTGCAAGGAAGATAGTAACTTTCCCAAGATCACTCATACATTTGTGCCACCCTGAGCATTTGGAACTGGATAATATGACATCATGACTAGAGCCATTACGTGCTTGGTGATGGCCATATTCTAATTAGCTCTTGTATTTGTTCCTAAGCTTACGAGCAAGTATTTTCATTCTATGCCAAATTTCTTAGGTAGATTTTGTGCTTGAAGTGCTTGAAGAAATTGACAAATCCAAAACACAAATGATATCCAGCATTCAAATTTGTCACATGCTTGTATCCTTCAAGGTTTCTTTGTCCCTTGTTAGATTGTTTTCAGACACATTCTTGTTATTTTTTGGTTTTGATTTTGTTGAAATTGGTTCTTGCCATGGAACAAACCTATTGAAAATCAGAGCAAAATCAAACTTGGGCCAAGTCATCAACACAATGTCCTTTTACAGATTATCATGAGCTCTAATCTTAAAAATTTGATCTTTTGTGAAGACTTCTAATTGTTCATCTCAAATCAAATCTATTTATGGGACATGACCGATTTGAAGAAACATAAGAAGGTAAAAACTTTGTTACCACCCGTGCAAAGAGAACAAAAGAACATAGCCTAAGAAGCTACCAAGTACCAACACATCATTAATTCCATCCAACAAGAAATCCTTGCATGGGAGAAACTTGACAAAGTGATATACAACAACAAGATTTCTCGCTTCATGAGCAAATATCACCTAAACAATGCTTTTATCAGGCTCAAACAATATGACTAGTTGGTCCACCACAATAAACACACAAGTTCCTCCTCTTCTTAAGATCACTTAGTTTGCATTTTAGGACCTCTCTTAGGTTTCCATCTTTAGGAACACACCACACACTCATCCTAGCACAATCTTGCATTAACCAAATCAATCCTAATCAATCTAGCATCGTCGTAGTCATCATTTAAAGCATCCTTGATCACATCCCTCACTTAGGTATTACATCCCCTTTTGAGTTGCTAAAACCTACATCCTAATTAAACCCTATCCTTAAAGGTCCTTAAACTAAGCATTTTTTTGGGATAATCCCTTTTGTCTTTTGCAATCTCATCACCATGATCAAAAGGTTGGATTGTATTAACAAAGAATCTCATCTGCCAAAGACCATAAGTCTGTCTTAGGTAGATAATCACGTCCACTTGACCCTACATTAGGAAAAGAAACCTTTGATCCTTGCATACATCAAGTCATCCTTAATCCATAGAATTGTATTCATCATCTTAAGCATATCCTAATTCTAGTGTCCTCATCCTTAGTTTCCTAGGTGTATACTTGCATACATCTTGCATTTCATATTCCTTTAGCATAATCATTTCATGCCACCTATCACATGAGCCTTTAAGAAGAGGAAGAACATGGATCCTAATATTGTAGCTAGCTCATCTAATCCTACGACTGAGAACACTAACACCATGGTCACTTATGCACCTCATCCCAATGATCAAGTTGAACATATCTGGGTAGACACTAATGAAACTCCCACTCTAAGTACTATGGAAAATTTTATCAATCATCCAGTGTTTGCCCACATGGTAAACACCATGAGTGGATGTAACAACAAGGTACTCTTGGACATCCAACAAAAAGGACTTCAACTTCCACCTTGGATTATACCCACACTTGTCACACAACCTATGGCACCTCTAGGGGAACATCCTTATCCCACTACAAACAAATTTTTTGATCCACTACAACGAACCCTACAAGTGGGAACTCTTCTTGCATAAGTCATTCATCCCTCTATTCCACCTACCTCAGGAGCACCACCTCTTGATGCCACATCAGTACTTGAAACAATAACCTCCATCACTATGCAAACACCTCTGCAAGCCACAGTTGCTCCTCCTTCAAATGCAATCCCAACATTTGTTGCAAACTTTCCACCACCACCACCAATTAGCACACAACAAACCACCATTCCATCTATTCCTACTCAACCCATTCAAACTGCTACAACCAGTTCACAACATCAAAGCACCCAAGTATCCATGCCTATCCCACCTTTCTTCACCACAGGCAAGCCACCTACTAACGCATATAACCAACCCTTATTTCCGCAAGGGTCTACTTTTCCTGCTCCACCAGCAACACAACCACAATGAATGCCAGCGGTTCCACCTCAAACATTGTTCAACCCAAATCCTCCCACATTGCAACCATCTATGAATCCCTTTGTCATACCCCAAATTCCCATCCAACCTATACAACAGAAACAAAAATAGCAACTGCAACAACCTATCCAATAGCAGCAACAACAACCTATCTAGCAACAGCATATCCAGCAGCAATCTACCCAACAACAACCTATCCAATAGTAGAAAATCACCAGCCCATTCATATCACAAGCACAACAATAGCCAATCAACCCCTTCATAGTTGCATAGCCTACTTCTCAAACTACACAGCAACCACAACCACAAATGCAGGGGGTAATTCCCTTCATGGCACAACCAATGCAACAGTTTTCTAGTCCTTTTATCCAACCCATACAATAACAAAAAACTCATCCCACCAGTTACATAGCCATGCCATCTTCTGTTGCATCACAAACAACTCCCCCTCCACAAAAAGTTCTCACTAGGGGCTTTCTACCACAAAGCACCTATGTGGGTGTGCAACAAGCTCATCCTACCTCTCCAATACCACAACAAATACAAACATATTTCCAATAGTTGCAGCAATCTTATCAGACGCCAACACCTTCTCTGTTGCAGTATTCCACTCAATCCTAGTTTCCACCACAACAACCCGTATACAGTGATCAACAAACACCCTACCAAACACCATAATATCCCCCACAAAATCCTCCATACTCCCCATTTGATCCATATCAGGCACAAGGGAATCCTACAATTATGATCAACAATCCTCCCCCGTAAATTAATTATGAATGGGAGGAAATGAAAAATGCTCTCAAAGAGCTAAAAGCTGGGACAGAAGCCAAAACATTCAAGTTTGAAGAAGTATGTCCATATACATTTGACCGATCCATCACTGTTATACCCTTCCCCAAACACTTTGAGACCCCAAAATTTGATAAATATCGGGGGAAGGGTGATCCTATGAGTCATGTAAAATAATTCTACATGGCATGCCAAGAAGTGTCCTATAGTGATAACTTTCTCATGAGACTATTTCCCAAGAGCTTAGGAGGCACCACCCTTGATTGGTTTTACAAAATCCCTTACGGCACAGTCTCTACTTTCACAAAGTTATCCAAAAATTTTGTGGCCCAATATGCACATAACATTGAAAATGAACTCTCACTCCTTGAGCTATGCAATTCCAAACAAAAGGGAGCAGAGAGCTTGGCTGATTATCTTCAGTGCTGGCAAGGGCTTACCACAAGGTTGTCTTACCAACCCCCAGAAAAACATCTTATCAAGATTTTCATTAACAACCTTCATCCTAAGCTTGCTTATCACATGCACATGAATTGTATACAAACTTATCATGATATCAGGATCAAAGGTATGGACCTTGAATGAGGCCTTGTAGAAGAAGGTACAATTAAACATTACAAAGAATCCTAGCCTGACAAGCATCACAATGACTACTCACGATACTGGAACAAGAAAAATAATGTGGTCACAGATGGAGCCACTAACACTAAACATGTTTAGGTTGTGGTAGCTATTCCTAATGTGCCAACCCACACTTATCAAAAAAACCAGTAATGTATCCACAACCTCCTCCCATGTATCAAAAACTTTCTCTCATGTATCCTCAACCATAGTATCAGCAAAACATGCACCCTTAAGGCGCGCCCATATAGCCTCCTCCAGGGACAACCCATCAACACAACTATCAAGGTCCTGTGAATCATACAAATGCAATCTCAGTCCCTCATGGAAAACAATGACCTCATGCTTCAAATGAGACACAATGCATGTTTACCCCTCTAGGTAAACCTATAGATGTCATCTTTCGCAAGCTAGTCCAAGCAAACCAAGTCATATATCCTAAAACACAGCCATTTGATGACTCAACTCCTAAGCCTGCTTGGTATAAAGATAATGAGTATTGTGAATACCACCATGTTAAGGGACATACCACTCTTAAATGCATGAAACTAAAACATTATATCCAAGATCTCATTGACCATAAGGAGATCGAAGTGGATTGCCCTACTCAATCATCGCCAAACACAGGCCTAAATTTTTTTTAGAATGCATTCCCTAAACACACTTGTGGTATAGGTCTAGACAATCCTACTTAGTCCTCTAATCAAGGAAAATGTAAACAAGTAGAAAGCACTGATTGAAAATATTATACCAACACTTATATCAATTACGATAATCTCATCAGCTGCATATCCCAAGTTCAGTCCTCCATCAATGTCATCCATGTCAGAGGTGATCATAACCAATGTGCAATCACCACTCGAAGAGGTAGGATAATAGTTGCAGGAACTGGTCCCACCCCATGTACCAGGACCCAATATAGCATTTTAGAACACTTAGGGAATACTCCCGCCCAAATTTCCATTCTGGATCTTTTCCACACATCACCCACCTATCAAGAGATCCTCAATAAAGCCTTGCAAGAATACCATGTTCCTAGCGACATCAACCTCACTGAGTTCCAAAACCTTGTCGGAAACTTGTCTACATCCTGTGGGGTCTCCTTTAGAACAACAAACATCCCCTCTAACAAAACTGATCACAATCTCCCACTCCATATTGCTGTCATGGTTAAAAATTTTGCCATCAAACAGGTCATGATAGATAATGGATTAGCTCTAAATCTATGTACTCTAAAATTCATAAAATAGTTGGTCTACACTGAGGCTGATATCACCAATGATGTCATTACCATAAAAGCATATGACAACCTGGAATGTACTTCTAAAGGCACCATTATCTTACCCATTCAAGTGGGTCCAGTTATCCAAGATACAATATGTCATGTTGTTGATCTTGACCTTCCCTTCAACATCCTCCCTGGACACCCATGGATTCATTCTATGCAAGACATCCCATCCACCTACCATCAATGCATGAAATTCCCATACAAGGGCACTGAGATCACCATCCACGTAGATCCTAAGCCCTTTGCATACTGCAATGCATTGGAGACATCCTTTCCACATTCCACTCATTGTCTCAGGGTTGATATTGGCTCCTCTGTCACCAGCTCATCTCAAACCCATTCAGATCCAGAGACAATCCTCTCCTCCACCTTGTCCATGGTCAAGATCAATGATAAAGGATGTGGTGAGTACACTTTATCTGATGCCTTTGCAGTTGGAGCATTTCCTGTCGATCCACACACTCAAGGCCGTCGACCTAATTTATGCAAAATAGAATCAGAAATAACCAGGACACTACAATTTGGTCCTACCACTTTTGTATCACAAGGTACTTCGGTTGGCTAGGAAATGAAATTAAACATCAATCAATGGATATATAAGGATCCACCACCCCAGGACACAAGTAAGATTAATTACTCCAAAGATAAGTACCCCACAACACACAAATTGGTGACAGAAAAATGGAATTATCAAAGGGGTGGCCTTGGTTATAAAGAACAAGGGATGAAAGATCCCATTGTACCTGCCCAACTAGAAAAGCACCTGGGCCTTGGTATGGGCTCTGACATGACTGGGGGCACCAACGAGTTCATCAATTATTCCTCTTGTCAACCCCTAGGTGAAATCATTGACATCGAAGACATCCCAGAAGAGAAAATTGTGAGAGCTTATGATGATGTTTTTGATGATGAAACCTTCCTAGGAAATGCTGTCCTACAAAAACTTTCCATCCTCTTCATTGACCTCCCCCTCTACCATCTTGAACTCATAGACTGGGACCAACCAAGTGTCATACACGTTGATGAGTTCCAAAGTGAGGATGCACTCCTAATCTTTATGTGAGCAATCGAGAAAAGCAGTGACTGGAGGCAACACTCAGCATATGTCTACAAGTTGGACCCAAAGGCATACTTTGGGGAAGAGGAGAACTTTAGCTGCAAAAATGATACAGAAAATCAAAATAAAAAAGAGAAAAAATAATCTTCTAATGAAAACCCCTCTGGGGCACTATCTGATCATAAAAAAGCAAAAACAAAGGGCGTATCCCCTGGTGAAAACCTCTCTAAGGCACTAGAGGATGAAGATTCTCCTCTTCCTCTTATCTGATATTATAGGCCTAAACAGTCATCGATTCTCATTGAAGAAACAAAACCTATTAACCTGGGTACCAAGGAAAATCCTTCCATCACATATATAGTAGCATCTTTGTCTGAAGCAGAAGAAAGTGATCTTATCACTTTATTAAAAGAATCCATCGACAATTTTGCATATTCTTACTCTCACATGCTGGGGTTAGATCCCAAATTGGTGGTTCACAATCTAGGAGTGGACCCAAACATCAAACCTTTCAAGCAAAAGCTCAGAAAGATGCACCCAAAAGTGGCACTACTTGTTAAAGAGGAGCTAGAAAAATTGCTCCATGCCAAGATCATACACCCCATTGACTACTCTAACTGGATTTCTAATATGGTGCCCATTGCTAAGCCTGATAAATCAATAAGGATATGTATAGATTTTAGAGATCTCAATAAGGCATGTCCTAAGGATGATTTCCCTTTGCCAAACATAGACATGATTGTAGATCTCACAGCAGGACATGAGATGTTGTCACTCATGGATGGATTTTTCGGATATAATCAGATCTGCATTGCAGAAGAAGATCAACATAAGACAACATTCATGAATCCTTGGGGCACCTTCTGCTATAATATGATGCCTTTTGGGTTAAATAACATAGGGGAAACCTATCAAAGAGAAATGACTATCTTTTTTCATGACATGATCCACAAAATCTTTGAAGACTATGTGGATGATATCTTGGCAAAATTAGTCAAAAGGGAAGACCACCTTGATGTTCTGGAATGCATTTTTGATAGAATTGGACATTACTTCTTAATTCTCAATCCTAAGAAATGTGTCTTTGGAGTCGCATCAGGGAAAATCCTAGGGTTCATTGTATCCAGGCGAGGCATTGAAATTGACCCAAAGAAAGTAAAAGCTATCATGGAGATGCCTTGACCAAAAATACTCTGACAGCTATGCAGCCTCCAAGGAAAGCTACAATTTTTGTGTCATTTTATTTCTCAATTAGCAGACAAGTGCCAGCCATTCACTCATCTCCTATGCAAAGAAAATACCTTCAAGTCAGATCCTTAGTGTTAGAAGAGCTTTGACAAGATCAAAGAATACTTGGCTAATTCACCCATCTTGGTACTACCTGTAGCTGGTCACCCACTCATCTTAGATATTTCTGCTACTACTATAGCACTGGGGGCAGTCCTTGCTCAATTGAATGATGAACGAAAAGAAAGAGCCATATATTATATCAGTCAAACTTTGGTGGGTTATGAGCTCGACTATTCTCCTATGAAAAAAGCATGTGTGGCAGTGGTCTTTTCCACTCAAAAACTTCATCACTACATGATTAGTCATACAACAAAGCTCATTTCGAAGGTGGATCCTCTCAAGTATCTACTCTCTAGGACTACACTAATAGGTCAAATGGAAAAATGGGTTATGCTGCTAAGTGAATTTGATATCCAGTATGTTGACATAAAAGCCATTAAAGGGCAAGTCATTTCCAATCAGCTAGTTGAAGCACCACTGGTAGATGCATATCCTTTGATCACAAAATTTCCAAATGAGCACTTGTACATGGTATAAGAACAACCAACATGGTAACTCTACTTTGATGGGTCCTACACAACTCATGGCGCAGGGGCAGGAATACTCTTTGTCACACCTCAAGGTGACTACATTCCCATGTCATTCAAATTAGGATTTTCCTGCACAAACAACATTGCAGAATATGAATCTCTAATTGTAGGACTCTGCATGGCCATAGAATGGAACATCATAGACATCCAGGTTTTTGGCAATTCCCAACTCATCATCAAACAAGTCCTAGATGAGTATCAAACCAAAGATGATAAGTTGACACCATATAAGTAGATGGTTGACAAGCTGAAAGAACATTTCCTCCACTTAAAGATAACACAAGTACCACACCTATAGAACAAAGCTACTAATGCAATGGCCATAATTGGCTCCCTTCTTGAGATTCCTTGCGAGTCTGCATAATATGAATTCTTAGTTGAGCAACTACATGCTTCCACTTATGAGAATGATGAATCAAATCATGTATGTGTCTTGGTTGGTCCCCAATCCCCATGGTACCATGACATCAAATATTACCTAAAAAATGGTATCCTATCTCCCCATCTCACCACAAACCAATGCCAAAATTTTATCAAAAGAGCATCTTGTTATACCCTCATAGCCAATACCCTATATTGTTGAAGCTATCACAATGTACTCTCTAGATGTTTAGATGAAAACAAAGCCACCCATGCTTTACAAGAGGTACATGATGGAATCTATGGTGCCCACATGAGTGTCATGGTCCTAGCCAAGAAAATTCTATGAACAAGATACTATTGGCCTAAAATGGAACATGATTCTTGTGAGTTCGTCAAAAAGTGCCTACCTCGCCAACAACATGCTAATTTGATTCATGCTCCTACTCAAGACCTCAGACCTATTGCACCTCCTTGGCCCTTCTCTTGTTGGGGTTTTGACCTCATTGGTAAGAATACTCCTCTCTCCTCTGAAGGCCACAAGTACATAACCACAGCTACGGAGTATTTTACAAAGTGGGTCAAAGCAATTCCGCTCACACTTAGTACTGGTGTCCAGATATCCAAGTTCATCCTCTACCACATTGTATGCCACTTTGGCATACCTTCCACCATCTTCAAAGATCATGGTACACCATTTGAAAATCAACTGGTTAGTGATCTATGTGCTCACCTCCATATCCATCACCGTTTCTCCAGTCCATACTTCCTACAAGGTAACGGCCAAGCTGGGGCAACTAATAAAACCATCCTCAAAATCCTCAAGAAATTTTTCAATGATACTAGTCATGACTAGCATCTCCAGATCAATCCTGCCCTCTGGGTATACCACACTTCCTACCATTCTCCTACTGGCACTACTCCCTATTCCCTAGTCTACGGTGCTGAAGAATTCTTACCAATTGAGGTTGAACTACCCTCCCTCCGAGTATCACTAAGAGGCCTGATTGATGATGAAGATTACTGGGTAGCATGACTCACACAGCTAGATCTCCTAGATGAAAAGTGCCAGCAAGCTTATGATCACTTGATTGTTTACCAGAATAGACTCAAGAAGAACTATAACAAGAAGGTCCACCCATGTCAGTTCCAGGTAAGGGACCTTGTGCTAAAAGAAAATCAGAAAGTAGGTATCGATCAAGAAAAGAAGAGCAAGTTTGAAGTCACCTGGCAAGGCCCATATGTTGTAACTGCATGCTTCAGTTCTGGGTCATATCAAATCTCCACCCCAGAAGGAGACTCATTGAATGATCCTATCAACATCATTCATCTAAGGTGCTTCTATGCCTGAAGACTGGTTGTTCATTCAGTTATCTGAGAAAATCCATAAAAAACTATAAAAAGTCATGAAATAAGCACAAAAACAAAGAAAAAGATCAGCTCTAAACAAACCAGAAAATTTTACCTACAGAAATTGAAGGCAAATTCTATGGAAGAACCCAGAGCACTTGAAAGTACTGGAAAATAGTCCTAAAAAAATCACTAAAAAAGTAGAAAAAGGAAGCTAAGAAAAATGGTTGTCCCTAGTGAAAACTTGGTAAATAGGCACTGAGGCAATATCAAGAAAAAAAAAAAAAAGATCAAAGAAATCAAAAAGATCCAAAGAAATCAAAAGAAAAATAAAGAGAAACACTTTTGTCCAATGGTGAAAACTTGGCAATCAGGCGCCTTGGACATGTATGGGTGATGAAAACCTGGAAATAGGCATCACACATAGTGGACCATTCAATTATCTATCAAAATCTCACTTCCTTCCATCACCAGCACCATTTCCATGTTCCCTATATTCCCTGGATGTTCCATACACACTAGTCCACAATGATCTCCCTATCTTGTATCCTGATCTTTTGCACACATAATCTTGTATATTGTTGTTCATACGTTGTACTATTCTTCAAGTTCTGAGCGTCAATCCTGTATATTTCTTGTGTCTTGAGTTGCTCCTTATCATACATTTGTTCCATAGTTTGCAGATAGTGTGTAGTTAATGAATCAACTGGGTAAGTCCCATATTTCTGGAAATAAGTTGTGGGGATGTATCCTTCCTCCCATCAACTTACATCTAGATTATTGTCATATTTAATTTATCACAGGGTGTCTCTCTCCTCTTGAACTAATCAATTAGCACATGCACCTATCATGTGCATCAAGGAAAGTAACATGATCCAATCAAATCTCGACAGCAACTTCATGTAAAGTACTCACTGTAACTAATCACTTGTAATTAATCCACTCGGTTTGGTCCTTGTACATTCATGATGCATTTCATCCTCCTGCCATCATCCTGACATCCTAAGTCATCCTCCTGCTAACATTCCCTGGCCGATCCATCATAGTCCACCTGTCTAGTTTATCAGTTTATTGTGACACACACCAAAAATAAAAACAATGAAAATTTTGAGATTCAAATGCCACACTTGTTCAACCTCAAACAACTCATCATCTGAGTTCTTCAGTCACACTTTGCATTCCTTCGCTATGGATTCTTTTGGATATTGAAAGAAAGGAAATTGATGCCGAGAACAAGTGAAAGAAAATCCAAGAACAAGAGAATGATGATCTTTCGCTCATAGTATCATTAGTAAAGATCATTTAAGACATCTTACATTTTAAGATCATTTAAGGCATCTTGCATTTTAAGACCAAATTTATAGCAATCAGGTATTCCAACTAGAGAAGCTCCACTTCATGATGTAGTAGGTTCCCCTGGCTGCTCATAGTAGAGATCATTTATGGTGTCTTGCATTCATTTTAATTCATCTTTCATTATCAATTCATTCTTACGTTTAGTAATTCATCTTGTATTGTTAGATTCATTTTAGGATCATTTCATTGTCTAGATTTAGGTCTATTTCATTATTTTGCATCATTAATCCATCTTGTTTTATTAGATTCATTTTAGGTTCCTTATTTTGTCTTGCATTGTTCCATTTTAGGTTCATTTCATTTGCATTAATCATACATTTTAGGTCCATTTCATTTGCATTAATCATACATTTTAGGTTCATTTCATTTGCATTAATCATACATTTCAGGTTCATTTCATTTGCATTAATCATACATTTTAGGTCCATTTCATTTGCATCATTATAGCTTATATTCATCCATTTTAATCATCTAAGCTCATTTTAGGTTCATTATCTTGCATTCATCCATTTTTAGCATCATTTGCATCATTTTTAGATTCATTTTAGCTTGCATTCATCCATTTTTATCATATAAGTTCATTTTAGATTCATTTTAGTTTGCATTCATCCATTTTTATCATCTAAAATCATTACAACATTTAGGTTCATCTATCATTTCCATACTTAAATCATTTTCAAAACATAAATCATCTATAGATATTCTTAAAACATCAACATATATATTGTATATAGGAATAAAAGCACATCACATCCTGCATCACACACATCAGTACATTACATACATATAAGCATCATCCATATTGCATAAGTTATGCATCATATATATACATAATCAAGTCATCCATCCACATCACATCCTATAAGCATCAAATGTCAGTCATCATATGCATCATCACATCATATAGATCATACATTCTAAGCATCATAAGACTTACCATATAAACCATACATCATGAGCAGCAATAAAGTCCTCATCATATATATATA
>MU228323.1:1651978-1663419 GCA_018584345.1 Thuja plicata | reverse complement strand
GTGTCATCCCCACTGATCCCTATGAGGTAGAAGTCCATGCTCTGCTCTGTGAATGAGATCTCTCTGAGTAATCATGTCTTTGTCCCTCTAAAACAAGCTATTGGTAAAGTGCTCTATAGTGCAATATCTCCCTCCCTGCCCTGTTCGCATCCCTGTGGGCTACAAACACCTCTGCTACCACCTGACCTACTCCACCTGATACTATAGCCTGTCGAGTGATGTCTCACTCAACCCTGTATGTCTCTGCCTATCTCAGTGTTGCATCCCTCTCTGTGGTTAATGCATCAATTTTCTCTAGCCTGATCCATCTTTAACATCAATCTCTCTAACTCCCCTATGAGTGTCTCTATCTCTGTACGTAAGTCTCTGGCATACTATGTCAGATCCACCATAGAAAACTCACCTGAGTCTACCCTACCCTGTAGGGTATCCAGTGAACCCTCTACCCTATCAACCCGTGCCATTTTAGCATCCAATAATCCCTGTATCTAGGTGATCTCTATGTGTAAAATCCCATAAGACACTAGCGCCTCATCTAGTAAGCCACATAGTCTGGTGCACTCTATCTCACTCTACAAGGACAATATCATATGTCTCTTGTGCCACATATCCTGCAGGTGGCCCCTATGGTCCCTATACCTATGGAGGCACTGGTGGTGCCTGAGCCTGATCCTCTGCCTGATCTTGCACCTGTGGTGGCATTGGTGGTGCCTATGCTTGGTCTTGTCTGGGTACCAGTGGGGGTCCCTGTGGAACCTAATCCTGTGCCTGTGCCCCTACTCGAGGTCTCACCCATGTCTACAGCCTCCTCGTCTGTCCAGCTACTGAGCTCTCTAGGGTGTCCCCAATCTCAGTCCCGTCATCTAAATCTAAATCTCCTATCGGCTACTCATGGGCAGCCATGTGAGCTTGATCGATCAGTCTAACTGGTGTGTGTGTAGCCCACCATGCTGCGTACTCAGGAGTCATGCCTAAATCTATCATATTTGGTCATGCCACAAAGTCTAGTTGTGGCATATCTCTCTAGGATGCTCTCACTGTGAGAGCATCCATGTACTTTCCCTAGGTGCCTACCTACCTGGTGACATGAGGATGTAAGGTATCCTCTGCCACCACCCCCTGTTGTAGCCCAAACTATCTCATGACCCTGGATGGTCTGTATCTCTCAAATTGGTGAATAGTCATGCCCAGAAGAAAGTAATCAGTCTACACATATGAGAGGTATAGGAAGTCCTCAAACCCATCCTCCACCCCTATAGTCCAATCCATAGTCCCCCGTGGCTCACATAGCCTATAAGGGGTCCAACAGAAAACCTGAACCTCATCTACCAATCGTCTCCAATAACCTGTCTATCTGACAAAGGTGTATCTTATAGGGAGCCTGTATCTGTAGACATATGGCTCCCCTAGCTGGCGTGACTCCCAGACTCTCATGGGTCAGAACATTGCAATGTGATCCTAGGCCCACACTAACAGTAATGTAACTCCTGTCCCCATGTTGCATGCCTCACAGTACGCAGCCATGTGGAGATCATGGTATAACTGTCCGAGGACAACATACCCCCAGCAGTATGAATTCCCTTCCTCCAGCATCTATGCTAGAGCCCACGACCAGCCCATCCTGAAACCATGTCCTAATAGGTCCGCTAGCATGCTTCCCCCAATCAATCCAGCAATGTAAAGTGCTATCCACCGGAGTCTCCTATCCACTGTTGTCTGCCATGGTATCTAGGTCCTATAGGTAGGGATCCACCTCATCGGCTATCTGAATGCAATCTCCATGTAATGATCACTATCATCCAATATATACTGAGGAATCACTCCTAACATTGGGATCTGAAAAATACACCACACATCCTCCAAGGTAATAATGGCCTCACCACTAGGCAAATGAAATATGGTCATCTCACTATGTCACTGCTTAATCAAGGCGGTCATCATCCCATTGTGAGCTCATAGCCTAGGCCAACGGGGCACATATTCTAGTCCTACCATAGCTAACAGGCCCTAGTCCTCCTCTGTCAGCTAAGCCTCTAGCTCCATAGTTGGAGGCCAATGCTCCTGCAATCCCAACGCTGGAAACTGCTCCTGCAAAAGTTTTCAAATCCCCCATGTCAGTCGTCTGTTCTCCTAGTCCTAATCTAACCCTTCCCAAAATGGGGCATTTTTTCCCCTAGGTCTCATGACGACCCATCCCTGGCCCTCATTGGGTCCCTTCATTTCCTTCACCCACAGCGTTTGCCCTTTTTGGTGCAAATGCCAGTTTGGCCATAAATGTTGGTTTATGCACTGGCATCTCCGCCTGCTCTCCCCCAGACTGGCATCTTTGAAGATGCCGGTTCAAAACTGATGGCTCTATAGACACCAATCTAGGAACTGACATCTATGGAGATGCCAATCCAGGGATCGGCATCCTCATAGATGCCAATTTGAGAACTGGCATCTCTGGTCTGCAAGTTAAATTACCCCCCATTAATGCCTATCTACCCCCCAAAAGCAATAAATGCATTACTAACAGTAAATAAAAGGTCATGGATAGTCCACTCACTAGTATCGGTTAATCGACAGGCCTCCTATGTGTCATAGCATTCTCCCCAAGCTGTCCCTTCATCCTCTCATCTGGCATATTTTTCACTCAGAGCTCAAGGATTTACTATTCACTATTCACAAATGACCTTCATTTGCCCCCCCAACCCCTCTTATAGCCCCTTTTTTCCTAAAAATTTTGTATATATTGTCTTGTTGTACATATTGTCCTATTGTATAAGCCTCAACAAGCATAAAATTCACCAAAAACATTTGAAAATCGCAAAAACAACCACAAAAATTCAAAAAATTCCAAAATCCCAAAAAACTCAAAAATCATGCAATAAACAATTTGTTCTTCTCGCATTCTCTCCGATCTTCAATTTCAGACACAGTTTGACTCATCCAACTGCAACACTATTTTTCACCAAATCAATTTAGTGACTGATTTTCCTTGCACTCCATCTTGTTCACTACTTTTGCCAACAAATGTCTTTCCATCAAAGCCAATCAACTCAAATTGTTGCCCATTAGGATGCATCCTTTTGGCGTCAGCATAGCCAATCTTTCCTCAATCCATCCTATTCATGGCAAGAACTTTGGACCAAATGATTTCTTGTTCATGAGGCCTTCTTTAATGATTTTATCTTGTTTTGTTGGTTCAAACCTACTCATCACTACCTGGATCTACTATATCTTGGTGCGTGGTGACAGGTCGCTACTAATACATGTGTCTTTTCTAGTATGATTTGTTTCAGATTCTAGTCCACACAAAGGAACCTTGTCATCTATGTTTTATAACACCTAATGCATACCTCCTATTGCAATATTAAAATTGGATGTGCTCTCCATATTCTTCACACAAATGGATCTCAATGCTCATTTAGCTACATTTCATTTGCATTTACATACTTAGCTGCATTATTACTTGCATTTCTAAAGGCTTCTATTTATTCCCTCCTTTTTCTCTCTCCCATTGTGTCCTTTTTTGAGAAAATCCCACAACATTGTCTTTGTTATGTTCTTTTCTCAAGGGGGCACAACCCTATATCCCCTATATCAATCGAAGAGTACACCAGTGGCAGCTTCTGTTAGTGAAGTCAATAAATTATTTTTCTTATCTTTGACGAAACATCACTTGTAACACTACATCAAAGAGGGGCAAAAATGTAGACATCCAAAAATATTAATATTATTTTCCCTCTTATTCTTCTAACTATTTAATTCAATCAATTAAATAGTTTCATTTATCATTAGTTTAAACACCATTCTAATGTATTTTATTTAAATACATTTGCCTCCACAAAATCCCCTCTTAATAAATTTATATTTATCAAAATCCTCCATTTTCCTAAATTCTTTTAAGCTATTATTTATTCAAATCTAACTTAAATTAAATCTAAACCCTAGCTAGGAACCTATTCATCCTACCCTACAGCCTACCCTATTCCTACCCTACTCCCATCACCTCATTTCCTAAGCATGCTTCCACATCTAATTGTCCTCTAAATTATGTTTAATGGGTGATTCCTAACCTTTTTAAGGCTAATGGAATGCTCACCCACATGGGGAATTTCTCTCCAAAATGGGCACCCATTCCTCTTAAATGCTCTCTTACAACTTTGTTCCCTCCTTTGAAATATTAAATTATTTAATATTAATGTCAATTTTGACTTAAAATTGGCCATCTTTTCAAAGCCATGTGTCTCCTATGTGGCTCTTATGTGGATGCCACATAAGTGCCACTTCATCCAAGCCTCTTCCTCTCCCCAAAAACTCTATAAATAAAGGCCTTCTCTTCTCATATTTTCATCTCTCAATTTGCATTGCTATCATGCTAGTATTGTCTTGGAGTTTTCAATTTGTTTTCATGCTAATGCTCTTAGATGTTAGTTTCATGATTTCAATTTTTTAAATCATCTAGAAGTCACATGTTAGGCTCTTAATTAGTGAATAAATCATAGTTTCTTTATAAGACTTGCATATCATCCTTACTTTCATATGTTTAGATTATCATTTTGAAGAAGATTTGAGACTAGTTCTTCATACTAGCTCTTGAATCTTTCTTCTTGTTCTCATACTCTTGCATGTTTGCATTGGGATCCATAGTATTTGTGTGTTTGAGAGAGCACACTCACATCTAATCTAAATAAGAAAATCAAAATGAGTAGAATAGCGTGCTTTGTTTACTCATTTTTAGCTTAATCTGATGTTATTTGGTGTCTTTTGTTGCTTACTTAGTCTCTTGCATGCTTTCTTGATATAATTCATGTGCTAACCTACTAACATTTGCATGTTTGAGCTTTCTCCCAATAGGTTGAAGGATTCCATATACACACTTTTATTTACTAATTAATGATGTAACTGATGCTTGTGAAGGTCATCAAGGCATCAATGACCAACTTCCTATAGGAATAAAAAGTTATCCTAGTCAATTTAGTAGGTTTTCATACTACAAAGATCTCCCAATTATGCATTTGTTTGATGCTATGCATATTGGAAAGAACGTAACAAAGACACTATGAAAAATATTGGATGGAAGGCGTGACGAAGAAAAAATTGCCAAAATTTGTAATGACATTCATGAATCCAATCATGCACTGAAAAATTCCATTGAATCAAATAGCAATGGAGACCACATAAATACGAGTGCCCTTCCTTGGTTATTAACTGAGCAGCAAAGTGATGCATTAGAAGAAGTGATAAAAAAGACAAAATTTCCAACAGGATTTGCTACAAATATAAGCAGTTTTGGATCAAAAAAAGGTGATTTTGGGCCAGGATTGAAAACACATGATTGGCATACCTTCATTAAGTTAAGTCACGTTCTCTATTTTTAATATATTTATAAAATTGCATGTACTTTTTATTGTATTATTTTATAATATATTGAAAAGATCATTTTTTAAATTATTGCAGTATGTCCTACCTCTATCCCTCCCACACCAGTTTGACAACAATGTTAAACAAGTTATATATGATCTTGGAAAATACATGAGGTGGTTATCATCTAAAGAAATTGATAAAAAAGATATAAAATATTGGAAGAGAAAAATTCCCGTCATTATGTATGAAATGCAAAAGTGTCTATCTCCAACTTTTTTTAATGCTCAAGAACACTACCTCATACATCAAGTTGAGGAGATTGAATTGTGTGGACCTATACAAACTAGGTCAGTGTGGATAGTTGAGAGACACTTGAAATTTATGAAGGGCTTGGTTCAACAAAGAGAAAGTCCTGAGGGTTCTATGGTGGAGGGATATATGGTATACCAGACCATGGTGTATATTAGTGAATATCTCCCCAAGTTTGTAGCAAATATCCATGTCTAGATCGCATTTGGGATCCCAACTCTATTAACAAATTTGAAGGGGAGTACTTGATGGGGAGAGGTAGATTGAGGAAAGTGAGATGTATTAATTATATGATGTTATTGCAGTTTATTATTTCTTATAAATCTTCAATATAAGTTGTTTCTAAGCGGTTGATTTGTTTTCTTTATAGTTGGTCATGAGTGGGATATACTACATTCGTATATTGTAAAAAATCTTGATTGGACGATGGTATGGATTCAACAATCTCAAGAAAATGGTCGCTCATTAACATGGGATGGTGTTGCATCATTGGTTAAAGAAGCTCATCATAATGGAGATCCCAATGTTACACCAATGGTATTTGATCTAGCATATGGTTTATAAGGTAGAAAGGTACGTATAAGTTTACTAACCATGACCCATAAGTTTAATATCAACACATGGATTGATGCAAATAATCTTGACATGTTTGAATAATTACAGATCAAACACCACAAATCTATGTACTACCATGGCCGTAATTTTTGTGTAAAAAGGTTAGATGACACAAAGAAAACTTGTGATTATGAGATAAGTGCAGTCTTTGAGGTCACTAATATTTCATCTAGATATGACATACATCCTCAAAAATCTAAAAATTGATACTATGGAATTTTGGATGATATAATTGAGTGCGACTTTAATTCATTCAAATTAGTTCTATTTGTCATCAAACAGTACAAGCTACGGCTGAATCAAAATGATCTTGATAGGACTTTTATTGAACATGATAGTGGATTTACAGTGATTAATACAAGGTTATTTGAGCCAGTTGGAGATGAGCCTTATGTTCTTCAAAGCTAATGTGAGCAAGTGTTTTACTTTGGCATTCCACATAAACCGGGTTGGTAATTTGTTGTTAGACATGATCCAAGAGGAAGGCCGGTAAAGTATAATGTGATGGAAGAAGAAGATACTGAAGAATCAGAAGATGAAGTAAATGATGATCATGAACGACTATTACACAATGAAGAAGAAGAAGAAGAAGAAGAAGAAGAAGAAGAAAAAGAAAAAGAAGAAGAAAATGGTGATGATTCCAGTCTTGCTGATGATGATGACGATCATGATCATGGTGATGAAGATGGAGTTGATCAAGGCGATGATGGTCATGATGAGGATGGTCATGATAATGGTGATGAAGATGATGATGATGATGATGGTGATGAAGATGGTGGTGGTTTTGGTCATGATGATGATGATGATGATGATGATCAAGGTGACAAGTATGATGATGGTGATGATGATGATAATGATGATAGCCATGATGATGACATGGACGAAGAGGATGATCAATAACATGATCAATGAAATGTATGTAGTCAAGGTATGATCAATGTCACATATGAGGTATTGATTTATTCATAGAAATTTGTTTGACTAGTATGTTTTTATAATTAAGTTATTATGTCTTGAGCTCTAATGTCATAGAGTATATTTTGCATCATGTAAATTTTGTCTTCTATGTAATTTATAGCTAACATATCATTTAATTTTTGGCTAACTTAAGATAAATGATTTACATATGCAAAAAATTAAACGCCTTTGACATGGATCGACATGTATAATCTATTATTTGGTTTCCTTCTCTTTAGTCAAAAAAATATATAGATCCTACTACGTCTCTCATTTGATGGATTGCAGGTATAACCAAATAGATATTTGTCTGATCTGTCTTCCTCAAGTGAAGAAAATGTAGGAATAGAAGACAAAAGTGACACATCTAGTAGGTCTAAAATAGGGAGATCAACAAGAGGTCAAAATATTAGAAGAAAATTCAATAAATGAATGCAATTTTTCCTTGCTGAGAGGGGTCATGTTCTTATGATAATGAGACCAATGGTGACAGGAAGGTTTCCTTAAGGTACACACATCTTCAGAAAGAATGGGTACCCAAGGAACTACCTCTAGTTAACACTGATTTTTCTGTTAACGAAAGGATATATTGCATAGCTCCTTCTTCATTACATGGTTTGTGCTTATTTTCTATGGATGGCATAAAGGTCAGTTATAATCAAGTTGTTGAATTGATGGAGTATGTAGGACCTTGTTACAATTACAATAACTAGATGCGGATTGTGCAATATAAAAAAGTATGCGTAGGTATGCATTGTCAGCAAATTATATACAATGCAAAGAAAATAATCAAACTAAAAGGCTCACTATGTATATTGATGGAAAGGCCAAAAGCAATAGGGAATATTGCAGATTTTATAAATAGTTCTTAACTTGTGTCAACTAATAAGAAATTGAATTGTATATTCAAGGCACGTGAGGGAAGTCATGTATTTGTATGTGTGATAAATTCAATAAGTGTAGGGGAAGAGCTTTCGATAGATTACAATTTGAATCATTTAGATACAAAAAAATACCTATCATGGGACTGGTAAGTATAACATTTAGACCAATTTCTTTCGATTAATATTGTTTTATTAATAATTTTTTTTGGTAAGTTTATTACTTTCATTTCACTGTTGTTTGCTAAGAATTACTAATCTTTTTCATAGGGTGACATGGATTTACCACAAGAAATAGGCTGGGACGTTCCTCACTCACCTTCTTCATCACAGGTAAACCTTAACAAATTTCATATTATTATGTTCTTTTCTTTATGGATTTGGAGTTATTTTGGTAGAATTTTACTGATATTGATGTCACAACCTGATACTTATTGATAGGGAAAAGTGTAAATGATAGCAGATCAATTACGATTTGTAATTGAGGCTACATTTGCAGATGACATCACACATAGAAATAACCCCGTCTTCATGGCTACTGAGATTATAAAAAAATATAATAAAGAAATGCTTATCCTTGTCATGACACCAAACAAAACTTAGGAGACAGAGGCACTCAAAGAAGAATTGATATGTAGAGTCAATTGTATGAATGTAAGCAATAATTAATCTTAAGCAATAATTAAAGTTCAATAGATGTTTATATTGTATACTATCTTATGGATCATGATCTAAAATATGATGTGTTCTTCTTACAAGATTTTTTGACACCTACGAGACGTGCTCAATTTGGTGAGGGTTGTAGCACACATCCTTCATGTAAATAATCCTTAAACCTTTAACAATTTATTTAACCTTTGCATGCATTATTGATTCAACTTATGTTTGGGATGCTTCTAATACCTCATTAAATATTTATCTATTGCAAATTTCTTTGCTAACAATGTATTCTTCAGCTCATGATGAAGTGAAGACACCTCCTTCAATCAACAATCTGATATTGCAGGCTGGATTGTCCACAACAAGGAGCTTGATGACATCTTCCTTTATACCAGCTACATATGATAAAATCTTGTTTTTCTATATTTTGTTATGTGCTAATCATGCATTGATTATTTTGTTTCTGTGCATTTTATACTCATGGACCTATTTTTTGCACACTAATAGATACACCTAAACCTGGTACAAGAATAGACACTAGTACTATTGAAGCTCAACCATTTCCTGGATCAGCTCGTGTTACTAGTATTGGTTTGTTTGCGGGGTCACTATTGTTGAGCAAGCAAAATATGTTTCCATTAAAAGTACCAAAGCTTCTAGGTGCTTTAAAATTGTTATTATTTATAGTGTAATTGTATTTTACTTATACATAACTCATTTTGGACTATTAATCCCATGATGTTTTCATAGTAAATGATGTTGTTTTATGATACTCTTTTTGAAATGACATTGAAGCTATTTGGGCCCACCATACGTAAAAGGTACATTGCTTCATAATATTGGTACAATATTTTTCTTATATTACATTTATTGTACTATATTAAAGTTATGAAATCTAACAATTATGTTTTTTCAAAAAAGGTGGAATGAACAGGATGCTGACTTAAAAAATCAGCTCATTAAATGTTTAGAGGAGCTCTTTGGAAATAAAACTTTTGACAGTGCCCTGATTCTTAAAAAAGCATCCAAACATATAAAGATTGTGAGGGCCCAATATAGAAGGGCTCTAAAGGATAACTCAAAGTACGAGCGACCTCCTATGATTCCATAGATGGAGTGGAATGAAATAATGGAAGATGCAAAAGAGAAAAGGCTAAAGCGTAGAGGAATTCAACTAGAAGATGGAAAAAGAAGGTATGTCATGATAGTATTAAGTAGAATGTAATCATGCACTAATTAGTGATCTTTGTAAATATAGTATCAAACATGTTTCAAACTTTTCATAGGCTACATGACACATCAAAAGCTACAAAAGCTAGATTATTAAAGGTTGGCCAACACAAACTTGGATCTCGTGGCTACATGAAACTTCATTCTTGACTTGTAAGTAGAAAAATTTGAATTTCATATCCAATTTCTATATATAAGGTTGCTAAAAATTTTGTTTAATCAATTCACACATGCAAAATTGATGATATTAAGCCAAAAATATAAGGCACGGAATTCAATGTAGATCCCACAGATGAAGACAAAAGAATAGCCTTGAAGGAAGGCTATAAAGTCGTAGCTGCACACCTATGCCAAGAATCTGAAAGCCATAACAAAGAATCCATTGCACCAGATGAGACACAGGTAAATTAGTCAAATGAAAATTAAATCAAATTGAATATTTAAGAAATTTCATGTTTGGTGTTAATTTTGAACATAAATTGACTATTTCATGATAACAATGTGCATGACATTTCACTACAGCGTTCAAATCCTATCACAGAACCTAGGCATGACAAAGGCCATGATGTGCAAAATAGTGGTGGAGGTATTAATTTTCTATTGGAAATAAATTATGTAATTATTAATAGAATTTAACATCTTTAATTGGAATTGGTCGTGTAACCTTTTTTTGAATATGTTAGAGCATGTTGAGCATGTTGAGGTGGAGGAAGATCAAAATGTTATTGTAAATGATGTGGCATTGTCAGGTAAAGAAAATTGCATTTTATGTTCTACTGGTTAATGAAATACTTGTAATAGTAAAAAGCAATATGTGAATTTAACCCATTTACTTGTTATTGCAGCAGACCCCCTTTAGTGCAGCAACCTCATGCTCCTGAAAATGTGAGGAAGCATCATAATTTGAGATCACAGCCACAAGAGGAGAGAGATATTGATGCTCCTAAAAGACTTTTCCAGCTTAAGAATGCTAAGAGAAACCCAAAAAATAAATGATCTCTTAAAAATGCTCTTTGATAAAACTTGTTTGATTAACTTTGTTGGATAATGAAAGAACATTGTTTTAAGTAATTATCTATGAATGTTGCATATTAATATTGAATTTTATGTCATGTTAATGAATATTGTTATATGTTAATGAATTCTTGATTAGTGTTGCATATTAATGATTAATGTTATATCATATAAGTGAATGTTATTCGATTGTATTGATTGAATGTTATCGTTCATAAATGGATGAATGAATGAATAAAGTGTGTAATTATATTTGAATGGGGAATTTACATTGATTTTAGGGGGAGGGCAGTGAGGCCAGATGAGCTTCCACCTTCATGTGGTTGGCCTTGTTAAGTAGATAATATTAAAGTATTCTCAAAACCAAGTGAAGCTCAAACTAACATACCTTCATTATTTAATCAATGCTAAGAGACACATGGA
>MU228323.1:1611893-1622912 GCA_018584345.1 Thuja plicata | reverse complement strand
TATATATATATATACATGACCTTTAAACCTCATCCTAGGGCAATGGAGTTACGAAACCAGAAGTATGGATGCAACCTTTATTGAAATGAAAATGCATGTAACCTAGACTCATGCAACCTAAAGACCTAGTGTGTGGACAACACTCATTAAAATGAAACCTAGACTAAACCTAACCCTCAAAGCAAAGCTTGAGGTGGATTCCATTAACTGGAATTTTAAGAACTTCCCCATAAATTTTTGCCAACTGATAAGCATTATTTTCCTTACAAGCTATAATAACAAAAGGGCCTGACCAAAAATTGTCAAATTTATCATGCTAACCTGACCTTCTCTTCAATACATCCCACTTGAGTACTAGATACCCTTATTTGAAATCCTAGGATGTAGCTCTCTTATCAAAAGACCTCTTAGTCTGGGCTTTCCTTAACTCCATAGCATCCAATGCCTTTTTTCTTTCTTATTCTAGTTGCAATAATTCAGCATATCTTAGTTTAAGAGGATCTCCCTATTCAAACAGTAACATTTGATTAGCAAGGTGTAAATCTGGAAACTCTATAGAAATAGGCAATCTAGCCTCTTTACCATATACTAGGACATAAGGTGAGTTCCCAATAACCTTTTTAGGTGTTATTCTATCCAACCATAAGGTTGCCTTCAATTTAGAGTGCCAATCCATTTTGTTTCCTTGCAAAGTCTTTTTGATGATCCTAATCAGGTTCTGATTGGTAGATTCTGCAAGACCATTACCCTATGGGTAATAATTAGAAGAAGTATTCAAATAATTGTCATTCTTGACAGCCCACTCTGTTATAGCTGACCCAACAAAAGTTAAAGCATTATCTGACACTATTGACTAAGAGACTCCAAACCTTGTTACAATATCATCATAGAATTTCAAAACAACAACTCCAGTAGATTCCTTTAGTGTAATAGACTCAGTCCATCTGGTGAAATAGTCTGTGGTAGTTAAGATCCATTTATGTCCTGCAATAGAATTTGGATTTATTGGACCTATAAAGTCCACTCCCTATTTATTGAATGGCTGATCTACAATGATTGGATTTAACAAAAATGCTAACAACCTTTGTTTTCCTGCAAACATAGAACACTTTTGGCATTTTATTTCCCATGAATGGGCATCTTTGAAAAAATATTGCCAATAATATCCATCTCTTAAAACATTCCATGCTATAGTTTTAGGGTTGAAATGCCCTCCACAAGACCCATCATGGAATTCAGATAGAATCTTGCTCTGATCAACATAGTCTATGAACTTGAGAAGCATACCAAGAAAATATTTCCTATAAATAATATTATCAATTAGAACATAAGGAATAGATTTTAACCTAAAGTATCTACTTTTGTCTCTATCTAATAACCAAGATATTGAATCATTGATTAGTACTTAATTACCTTGGGGTAAAGGAACCTCTTTAGTGTCTTCAACTTTATCTTCTTCTTCTGTCATTTGAGCACATAAGCCTTTTCCTCTAAGCAGTTTGGTCACATGGATTTGTACATCATATTCCATGAGTCTTGTTATCCACCCTACCCTCTTTTCATTGACATCTTTATTTAGGAAAAACTCTTTAATGCTAGGATGTGCAACCATTAGGTGTATCCTATTCCTAGCAATCAAATGCTTAAACTTTTTTAAGGCTTTTATAACAGCTAGCACATGTTTTTCTAAAAAGTTGTATATTTTCTCATAATCATCCATACCTTTACTGAAAAATGCAACTGGCTGCTCCTATTTTTCTTCATTCTTTTGAACCAGCATTGTTGAAATAGTATCAAAACCACCATAAGCATATAGAATAAAGTCTTTAGTAAAATCAAGATTAACAAGAGTAGGGGCTAAAGACAAATCCTGCTTTATCAATTCAAAATTCTTATTTCCCTCATTTGTCCACCTAAAAGGGACATCCTTTTTAAGCATATCAGTTAGTGGTTTCAACAGGTTTTCTATATCAGGGATAAACCTTCTAACAAAATTTATTCTCCCAATAAAACTCTCCAACCCTTTCTTGTGTTTAGGCAATGAAAGTTCTATAATTTCAAGAATTCTCTTAGGGTCGATAGTTGTACCTTCCTTAGACACCTGATATCCTAGAAGTTTTCCTTCATGAACTAAAAAATAGATTTCTTTGGGTTAAGATAAATTCCAAAACCTCTACATCTTTGCAATATCTGTCTCAAATGATCTATGTGCTGGTCTGCAATTTTGTTGTAGATTGTAACATCATCTAGGTAGACTAGAACAAAATTATACATTAAATTATTTAAATCCATGTCCATTTATTTCTGAAAAGTGGTCCCTGCATTTGACAACCAAAATGACAATCTCCTACAAGCCATTGTACCTCATTTAATTGTAAAGGCTATTTTAAACTGATCATATCCTTTAACTAAAATCTTGTTATAACTAGAATAACCATCAAGAAGGGAAAATCTCTCAGAATAGGAGACATATTGTAGGATCTATTCCATAGAAGGAAGAGGGTTCCTATCTTTCATAGATTCCCTATTGAGGTCTCTAAAATCTACACAAAGTCTTATATCTCCATTCTTCTTCCTCACAGGAAAAAGATTTGAAACCCAAGAGGTATGCTTGGTAGGGAATATGATGTCACCATTTAGAAGCTTATTCAATTCTTTTAGCATTAAAGGTTCTAGTTTGGGGTTGATATGCATTTGCCTTTGTCTAATGGGCTTGGAATTTGGCTCTAATTCTATGGTATGTTGAGTTAATTGAGGATCAAATCCTTTTAAGTCAGCATAATCCCATGGAAAAACATCATTATATTGCCTAAACAAATCATTAATCATTTTATTTTCTTCAGGGGAATTAATGTTACCAACCTTCAAGTACTTGTCCTTGAATATCCCCACTACTTTATAGTGATCTTCCTTGATCGATAAGCTGGTTTTGTTCTTTCTTAATTGATCATTAGAGTTGAAAGTTGACTCTAAGCTAACTAATCCCCTTGGAAGCTTATTAGTCTTCAGTTGAATGAATTGATTTTCCATTTGTTGACTAAATTTATCATTTTTAGAAGGTGAAAAGCCTTCTGTTTCAGTCGTAAAGCTTAAAATATGTTCATCAGTATTAAACACTTGGAAATTAATATCATTGTCTAGGATAGATGGCTTTACAATAATATTAACATATAAATGATCTAAAATATGTCCTTTGTTTTCAGTAATTGAAACATGAGCACCAATACTAGCCAACCTATCAGCATGCAAATTTTTTCTTCTAGGTATAGAAATGAGATTAAATGCATCAAAATTATCCAATATATTAGAAACTTTGGATTTATACAACTTCAAAAGATCATTTTTAACATCATTTATGCCTCTAACCTGCTTTATTATCAACTCACTATCCCCAAATGCCCTTAAGCACTTGATTCCTCTCTTCCTTACCCATTCTAATCCCTTGATTAGACTCTCATTCAGCTATATTATTAGAGCATGGAGAAGATAGTTTATATGAAGCATAACATTTATCACCATCAGGTGAAATTAACATAACCCCTGCACCAACACCATCTTTGTTCTTAGATCCATCAAATTATAAGTCCCATAGCTAGTTAGATAATTTAGATTTAGAACGCTGACCTTTAATCAGATTAAGCACAACTGAATCAGATTCTAACATCACATAATTACCAAAACCAGCATAAAAAACATCATCATCTTGATCATCTCTGGTAGCCCATTCATCCAAAACTATATCATGATATTCCTTAGTTTGTGTGTTATAAGCTGAACTATCAATGATTTCATCTGGATCCATGATCACACATTTGTGGGACTAGGATTATAAGGCTCTATGTGATCTTTTTCCCATAAATTTGATTTTATGTTCAGCTTAGCACCATATCTAGTTTTGAAATATAGGTGAGAACAATCTAATGAGAAGTATCCATCTATTTTGGCTGTGAAGTCTCTTGATAAACATAGGGCAAGGTAAGGTGGCAGATCTATGACAAAAATATCTTGGGAAATGGAGAAGTTTGGACATGATTGTAAGGTCAAATTCTCATTTTTAACAACACCTATGGTCTTGAATGAAGAACCATCCAGCTGGACAACTCCTTTCTCAAGAGGTTCATACTTTAAATCCAATAAATCAGTTATCTTCTTTGGCATGACAGTGCTGGTTGCACCACTGTCAACCATAACATTATGCACCAAATTGTTTCCAATGATCAAAGAAACATAGAAAGGAGGCTTAATATTTGTAGATTTTTTACCATCCTTTTTTGTCATCTTTTGCATATTTGCTGGTCCTTTATCAACTATCAATGTTGGTTGCTGCACTCTAACAAACTTGTTTTCTTCTTTAACCACTTCATCATGAACTTTTGAGGGATCTGAATTGGCATAATCACTCTAGGAGGGTGTTGAATAGCTTGATGTGAACTTGCTGTCCCTTTTGATATCTCTTCTTTCAATAAATCATCTAGTCCTAGAATAGCTAATGAGTCCCACATAGAAATAGAAACATTCATCTTCTTCATATTATCAACAATATTATAGGGAACATAAAATTGTACCTTCTAAGGTGATTTAACAATGGTCTAGTCTGCCTACCTCTGATTTTGTCTTTCTTTTTTTTTAAAAGTAGGAGGCCCCTTTAGAATAGAAAATAGAAGAATGAGTGGTGATTGAGTTGTGGTAGCAAACCTGGCAGCTGATTGCTCTGATTCTAGAGCTCTCTTCTTGGCTGTTGTATTTGTTGACACAGGTGAATCATTACTTACTCCATAGAACTCTTCCTCTTCCCAATTAAAAACTGCAATGTCTAGAGTAGTCAGATTAGGGTGTTATTGAGTCTCATTAGTGGATGCAGTAGGCCATGATTCAATTGCATTTCGAACCATTAGGGCTTGATTAACCACTCCATTAGTACACTTAGACTGATTGTGGGATTCATTACAAGGATAGCACCATTCATAATTAGCAGCAAGATTATTTTGGTTAGTGATAATATCCCTAATAACAATAAGGGGTACAGGATTATAAGATCTATATGGCCTTTGATTCAAATTTTGCCTATTTGCAGTGTTATTTCCTTGGTATTGCTACTTGTCACCCTTGTAGGCAGGTTGAGTAGGATGCTGGGATGAAGAACTAGAAAACTAGTTTGGGGTATGGGATATTGGATTTCTTTGCTACCTTTTCATGTTTACTAACTCATTTCAAAAAGTCTAGATTAAACTCTCAATCTTTTGTTGGCTATCTTTAATACTTTGCAACTCATTAGGCAGGGTAGCAGGCATTATCTCTTCACTCTTATAAGATGGAAATAGAGCCAAAGGTGGAACAAATAATGACATATTGGATTGGATGTTAGGAAAGTAAGGCATTAGAGGCCTAGGAGCTATCTTCCCTTCCTTAATGAAGCTATTCTCTGCCCTAACTGCAATCTGAAAAGATTGAGGTAAAGAATTTCCCCCCATGGATTGGATCATCACTGAAATATCACTATTCAGGCTTTTAAGAATATACAAAAATACATATTTAGTATAAGGTCTTACCATATCTGGAATCCTATTCCAATTATTTTGAAATCTGATACTGAAATCATTCATCTCCTCTTGTGGAGCCCTTTTGATAGTAGTTAGTTGTTCCACAAAAGAAAGATTGTCATACTTATCTTCAAAAAATTTAGATAATCCCTCACCTAGTGCATCCCAAGTAGCAATAGATCCAACCCAGAGAGTCCAGAACCATTCTAATGCTTTTCCCTTCAATGATGTAGCTAGTAGCTTCAAAGTGACATCCTCCTTTGTGATGTGATGGACATTGCAAAGAGAAGCTATATCTCTGATGTGATCAATGGTGGTTGTTTGTCCTTCTCCCATGAAAGATGGAAATCCCTTCAATGCTGCCAATAGTATGTTATTGTGATTTGCAATCCTTAAATGACTACCTTGATCAAATGGAACAAAAGGAAATCTTCTATCCATTGGTAGTGTTTCTGCAGCAAAATCTACAACTTCAGGTAGTTCCTCTTTTGATGATGGCTCAAGAACAACTTGAAATTGAAGTGCTGGAGGACTTTCTAAAGATTCTTGATCACAATTTGGTAAATCAGTGTAGTAAGTGGGAGGATCTGAACTTCTCTCATATCTTCTTTTCCTTGGCCTTCTTGGCTTCCTACACCTTGCTACAGGCTAGAAGGAAAGCTCTTTTGGACCTCTAGGCTCTCTTTGTAAAGTTCTTCCTCTCTTGGTATGTGATAACTGTAAATACTTAAAGTCTTTTCCACTCCTCATTTGGATTTGGTTCATGTATCAGAAACATCCCACTGGGCATGCCAAAAAATGTTGAGGTTTAGGTTCAACACCCTAGCTCAGGCATTGGGGCTTTGACAGTATCCTATCCTAACAATGGAAACCTTCTCTAGCTATGGGTGAACTATGATTGAGGAGTCTCTGGATTTTAGGCTGGTTCCTATTTGATATGGAAAATCACCTCCTGATTGGTAACTTAATGGGAAAAAGGGAAAAATGAAGCTTTTGGAAACAAAATTGGATTTAAAAGCAAGGTGATACACCAAAATTGGGGTCAAAATTTCTTTAGAAAACGATGCGTAAAAACCCTAACTTATATCCTTAAGCTTGGTACTTTAGATCTCTGATCAACATATAGGCTAACCAAATATTACTGCTAGGGTTGAACCATGAATATCTTGACTAATCAAAAAACATACAGATTTCTTACAACACTTTGAATTGTTGATTACCTATGGAAGGAATATAGAACTCACTTCTTTTGGATATAAATTTAATAAAACACTTGTAAGAAAAGATGGAAACAGGATGTGAAACCCAAATTAAAAGCATACAGAAAAAGATTGAAATGTCTACATTATTATCCTTCAAAAATATGATAGAATAGATTACAAAATGGATTCCAAAAACATATAGGAACAAGAAGCTCACTATATTCTCTATCTCCAGAGTCTGCAACCCAATGGATACAAAATGCATACAAAAAGCTATAGGAACAAGAAAGTTCACTAAAAGCTCTCTTTTCTAAAATGTTTAACCCCCTAATCATGAAGAAAAGGATCTAGTATATAGCCCACATAGCTAAACTTTGAAAGACATTTCCCTCTAGAAGTCCTCTACAATAGCAAAAAATCATTAAACCCTAAGGTCTATCAAATACTCCAAATCGAGCCTTAAGTTTAGCCTCCTCATGTTGGCGAATGAAAAATACATCTCTCAATACACTTCCCCAACCCTATTACATGACATATAAAAAATCACTAATCCTGAATACATAAACCCTAACCCACCAACAGAGTATATAAGTCTACCTATATTACTCAACCTGATACTATGGCATGGGCAAACCCTAACTTTGCATCAACCTAGCCACAATATAGTTAAGTTGATGTAACTCAAGCTCAATGTTCAATAACAACTCATAGATGATATAATCAAAAGATGGCATGTTGTCTCTGTGGCATGAAGGTACTGTCATGTCATTGTGGAGGGAATGTTGAGGCACTGCAAACTAACATAGCATTAACTCTATTTGTCAGTGGATTTCAAATATGGGTAAAACACATTGCATAGTGTTTGTCGATTTCATTTTACACTTAGGGTTTGTCTTCTATGGCACCGCAATGCTTGTTTGAACTGGAGTTGGGAAGCCATAATCAATGGCACTAAATCTACTTCTAGAGTATGTAAAGAAGCTCAGGCTTTGTATGAAACTGTGGGTTTGAACCTTCTCTATCATAACACATGGCGCATTTTGTGCATTTCTCTAGATTTTGAGGCTTATTTGGTTGAACTTGGAGTTCAAGAGCTCGGGTTCTGTTGACTATGAGTTATGACCCGTGACCTCCAATGTGAAAAACACCTACAGAGGTAACTTGTAGAGCTCGGGCTATGTTGTTTTTAGAAGCCATAACATATGGCATTACTTTTTCTTCGAACTGGGACTTGGAGTTGGTAGTTTTTAATAACCACTGTTATCTTGGAATGACTCTAAGCTCAGGTTGAGAGGTGTAGAGGGATCCATGAGATTTGGGATTAAAACTAGGAATCTCAGGCACTGCTTCAAACTCATTCCCAACTGATGGTGAACTTACACTTGTAGAGGTCACAACTTTCTCTATTAAAAAAAAAAACATATCTCGGACTTTGTCTCTCCTACTGTTGACCTGTGAAACTTCGCTCCTAATCTTCACCTCTTCCAGATAAGTTACATCTCTCACTTATGTTTACTCTACATAGAATGAAACCACTCTTCTTATAACAATTTGTAATCTTCTATGTGTTTATTTCTAGAACTCAGGTTCTTGCAGCTCCATCTTACTAGGGTCTCCTTGATTGCATCTCTTTTAAATAACAAGTAAGGGTTTTTTAATGTTACTACTCTACATGTCAAACCCATTATTTTCCTACTTTGAAACTCCACCACAACCCTGTCTTTTCTGTTGTAACCCTAAACAAAAATTTATTTTTTGTTGCCTTCTTGCTGTCGTGTTCTTCATTAATGCTCTCCACTTAAAGGTTTTAAAGCATGACAACACTGTAATGAGCACAAAACATGTTTTCTCTGTTATGAATGAAACTTCACCTTCATTTCTCTATCTGAAGATATAAGTATAAATTTCTCCTCCAACGTGTTTGTAAACCACACATAGCTTCACTAGTGAAATCATGAGAACCTTATCAAAAACAAGAACATGATATGTTAAGAACACTGTGAGAGTGTTGTTCCTTTTAGTGTAAAAACACACTATTCTTTTTATCAGTATATAAGATGCCACCCATGGGTTTCAAGCATGGGCTCATGACTCCCATGGGCACTACTCATAACAGGAACCCTAAAAATATGTATACTTCACTAGTAAGACTATATGCCCTACATTGTTTTCATGATGAACATTATACCAGAATAAGATGTATCTGTCTAAATACCGCGCATTTTGGCATTAAGGGCATGAATAGAAAATTCTTTTGAAGTCATGAACAATTACAGTGTGTGTGTGTGTGTGTGTGTGTGTGTGTGTGTGTGTGTGTGTGTGTGTGTGTGTGTGTGTGTGTGTATATATATATATATATATATTTTGAATTCTTCAATTGATGAACATACACTATTTTTCTCATAATGTAGTTGTTTTCTCTGAATGTTTACTCCATAAAAGCATACAACATAATGTTGCCTCAATTCTTGCTCATTGATTTTCACTTGCAACTCATATGCATTTTGTTAACTCTATGACATATCTCCATTTCTTTGCAAATCTTACTATGTTATAACCATAAAAAACTATATTTCATAACATAGAAATGATAATAATACCAGGCATGAATCTTCTAACAGTGATTTTTTCAAGACGAACCATTATGCCTTTTCTGCATTTGTGTACTCACTGTAATAACATTACTTCCATTTCTAATTTTCAAAGAGAACCTCTCATCCTTCCACTTCTACATATTCAGTCCATTAAGAACCCTTCCTTGCTGATGTGTCTCCTGTAGCATCATGGATCCTTTTCTGCATCTACATTTTCTCCTTCATTATGAATGTGAACTATAAATTCTGGAGATGTGAATAACCTTTCCTACATATAATGACTTATGTGAAGTTCAAGCATGGGCTCATGACTCTTACTGCATTTTCTCTTGCTATCTTCACTCAGTCATATGATCACCTATTATACACATATCACCAATCAATCTGTTAGGTCAACAGATAAAATGAATCAATTAATTTTTATAGGTGAGTGTCATCAGTGGATGCATTCATTCATGAATGTTGGTTGGTTCATTTATGTTTGTTCAATTAATAGGTTGATCAAATTCTGAAAAAGGTCTCTTAGATAGGAATACTAAATCCTTTTCATTCAAATATTTTGTTATAAAGACAAGAATAACATACATCAAAGTGACCATAAATATAAAAAGGTTTCATGTTTAGAACAAGTCACTTTAATACTATGTTTGACATATTGTGGATGCATGTTTTCTTGTTACATTGATTTCATCAGATTGATATGCAGCATTAGAAGAATTGATTGTATGCTATTTGTGTCCCATGTATTTCTTAGATCCAACTAGATCTGACACCTCTTTTTTCTCTCATGATGCAAGCTTAAACCCAAAAGACATAAATGAAGATGAAGACTAGGAGTTTGAGACCTAGGACCTGACAGACAACCAACAAGCATCAACAAACCACAAGGCAATGCATGGGACCCCTACTCCATACTTCTATCATGCTTTCTCTTCTGCAAATGTACTCTCTTTCTAGACATGAAAAGTGAAATATGAAAAGACACTTGTATACTACACTCAGTTTGAATGCACAATATAATTGATCAGTTATAACTTTTATTGAAATTCTGGAATGTGATCAATACCTTGTGTACAATGATGATACTTGATAATGAATGTAACAATGAAATGTTAATCAATAATATCTGAAGGATAGTATTAATGATGCAGGAGCATCCTGGGTGTAAGGGAAATCTTGCGTCACCCAAAAATATTTCTGTTTTCTTTTCAATAAGGGCTACATTGTGTAGAGCTGCTATTTATGGAAACTTGCTATTTTTAGTAAGTTGGCCATACGATCTCGGAATGTTCTGATTTTGCATGTGGAGGTTCAGCTCAGTCATATCAGCTTGCCAGTAAAGTTTCATGGCTAGATCAGGTCTAGTTTTGAAGATATTGAAAATTTTCGGTATTGAAAATAGGGTACAGAAAATTCGAGCTCAGTTTTGAAGGCTTTAGAGGCCCCGGATGAGGTCGAAACTTGGGCTCGATGATGCTTGCATAATCGAGCTATTGTAGAGCACTTCGTGGCATTTCCGAAATGGGGTATAATAGTCAATCGAGTCAACTAGTGATGACTTTGATGTACTAAATTGAAAAATAAAATAATTCTAAGTTTGGTCGGCCCTAAGGGCTAAATTTCTGGAACCTTCTCGGGCGGTGGAAATTGCCTATATAAAAAAGGCCCGTAGTGTTGTTTTAG
>MU228323.1:1577731-1605428 GCA_018584345.1 Thuja plicata | reverse complement strand
TATATATATATTTATATATGTATATATGTATATATAAATATATCTATATATATATATATATATATATCAGAATACTAGATTGTATACACTGACTACTGTTCCTAGGAAACCTTGGAGTGATATCAGCGCTGATTTTGTTCTCGGATTACCTAGGAAAACAAGAGGTAATGATTCTATATTTTTTTTTGTGGATAGATTTTCTAAGATGAAACATTTCATACCATGTAAGAAAACATAAAATGTAGTATATATAGCAGATATTTTCTTTAAAGAGATTTTCAGATTGCATGGATTACCAAGGAGAATCATCTCTGACCGAGAGAGTAATTTTGTTAGCTATTTTTGGAGAACACTTTGGAAGAAGTTGGATCCTGAGTTAAACTTTAGTTCTACATTTCATCAACAGACTAATGGACAAACAAAAGTTGTAAATAAAAGTTTGGGTAATTTTTTGAGATGCTTAGTTGGAGACACACCGAGTAATTGGGATTTGATGTTGGCACAAGAAGAATCTGCATACAAAATTTCAGTGAATAGAAGCACTGGAAAGACACCTTTTGAGATTGTTCATGGAACACAACTAAGAGGTATATGATATTTGAGAGATATTGTTTGAGAAGAGAAAAGAAGTCCTGAAGAAGAAGAATTAGTAGAATTTATGAAGACATTGCATGAAGATGTAAAACAAAAGCTAGAGAAAAGTAATCAGAAATGCAAAGATAGTGCAGACAGATCAACAAGACATAAAACATTTGAAGTTGGTGATGTTGTAATGGTTCATTTTAAGAAAGGTAGATTTCCTATTGGAAGATATGGTAAACGGAAGACGAAGAAAATTGGTCATTGCAAAATACTGAGAAGATTTTGATAGTGGAAATGCTTGTGAAGTTGAATTACCTAATGACATGGATATATCACCTATATTCAATATTTTAGACTTGTATGAATATCATGAACCTAATGAAGAAGTAACAATACCATGTGATTATCGTAAGAAGCAGATAGAGGAAGTTGAAAGGATTTTGAAACAAATAGTTGGTAGAAGCACAAGAGGAAAGGAATACATGGAATACCTGGTAAAGTGGAAGAACATACTGATTGAGGACTCATCTTGGAATTCTCAATCTAAGTTGGATTCATTTCAGGTTGGAACTAATACATGATTCATGGAATAATTTCTTGTAACCCTAGGTGTCTGATGCAAGAGCATCTTGGGTCATTGGAAATCCTGCTCAACCAAAAAGATGTTTTTTTTTAGTTGGAAGGTGCTTGAGAAATACTCTGTTACTCAAGCTCTATTGCTCATTAAATCTTATCTACTGCTTAGGTTCTTTTTCTTGGGCATGCTTATTCCTGTCACTCGGTAATGCTTAGTTCTATTTCCCGGTTCATGTCGCTCGTGCATGCCTTTTTATTTTTTATTGCTTGGGTTCCTCTTTTGACACTCGGGTTTTGTTCCCTACTACATGATCATGCTTGTCTTTATTTCTTAGGTTGGCCTTATGTTGCTTGGTTATGCTCTTACTGAGGGTTACTAATTTTTGGTGATCTCCTACCAGAGATGCTTATTTTTGAGAGTTGGATCTTTGACCAACTTCTTCATTTAATTTTTTTTGTTGAGTTGATTTGGGATCTCTCATTAGGAACTGTACAGACCTAAATCTGGGTCTCTCTTATGGATTTGAGTGCTGACCTCTTTGGTGTACTCTTGTATATATTATTTTATATGTTCTCAATTTAGGAATCATTCTTAGAGAAAGAAAGAAAATGTTTAGATATTGACATCGAAGGTCTTTGATCTCTGTTGTATGGAGATCTTATTGTAATTCATTAAATATATGGCCAAAATAGGGAAGCCCTAAAGCCTAAAATGTAATCATTTTGATCAAGTTAATCTAAAGGATTCTGTATTGTTTCTTCTCTCACTGTGTTGTTTGGATTCTGCATTTATTCTGTAAGGTTGTATGGTAGTTGGGAGTGCATTTTGCCTCATCTCCCTACCCCAGCTTGCGTCATACTACCTGGGATAAAAGAGAAACCCTACACAACAAGCCTAACCCCCCCCCCCCCCAAGTCTAGGAAATTCAATAATGGAGATAAAAATAGGATCATTGATGTTGATATGGAGGAAAATGACAAAGTCAAAAACCTTCTTGAAGGCCAAAAAATGGACTCTAGCTCTAGAAAAAATAAATATGTGATGAGCTCTAGAGAAGGTAGGTCAACTCATTTTAAAAAAAATATCTTAAAGGGAAAGTTATTACTGAGGAAGTGGTCCCTTAAACAAACTTTGCATATGAGCCTGAAGATAGTGATACCTCTAACAACTCAGCTGATGATGATTATGTAAAAGAGAAATAGGAGTTGGATGAGGAGGAAGCTAAAAAATCTGCAGATATTACTGTGAAACTTTATAATTTGGGGGAGATGGTAAATAATGCATGTAACATCCCTATCCATCCTGATGAACCTTTTCTGACTAATAATTCTTCAATACCTAACTTGGATTCTGGAAAAGATCACAACACTCTAGATAAAATCAATGAACTCTAGGAAAGAGTGGCTAGTCTAGAGAATTCTATTACTGATGATACTAGTACTAAAGAGAATTTTAATACCTCTATCTCTTCTCTTTTTTGTTTAATGGTTAGCATTATGAAGAATATTATGCTTTTCGTAGTCACTATAAAGAGAAGGTTGAGGAAGAATGTTGAGAAGAAGAAACAAGCAGATGGGGACAAGGATGAAACCTAGGGTGGTGACAATAAAGACTAGTAGAAGGATCTCTCTATTCTATTAAAGGAATGAGAGGCTATCTAAAAATATAATTATATTTAATTTATTTTTATTTAGTATCAAGTGTTATTCTGAAGTGTCCGTTGTTAAACTGGTAAAACTTTACATCATTTTTATTTTATGTTGTTCCATGGTAAGTATAAACTGGGACTTTGTAACTCATTCTTTATGGAAAAAGGTTTTTTTTCTCTATTATACTCAGATGATGAAAGAAAATAGTATAGATTAGGTGAAGTGGATAGTACTCATCTATTTTTTATTCATTTTTCTTAGTGTTTGGTTTTTGTGGATTTTGGTTGTAATGGCTTGAAGCATGGTCCTATATTCTATGTTGTAATGTGATATATTATTATCTAGGTTTAGGGCCCTCTCCCTACCAATTAAATAAAAAAAAATTATCCCAAAACTTGTTTAAAAGCTTGGAATCATGTTATATAAACAATTATTGTTTAAGCTTTTGAGATAGGATTTATCACATAGAAAATTCTCTCCTTCACTTTTATAGCTCATAAATTTTCATTAGAAAACAATATGTATTGTTTTCTAGTGAAATTTATGAGCTATACAAGTGAAGGAGTGAATTTTCTATGTGATAAATCCTAATTCGAAAGCTTAAACAATAATTGTTTATATAACATGATTCCAAGTTTTTAAACAAGTTTTGGGATAAATTTTCTTTTATTTAGTTGGTAGGGAGAGGGCCCTAAACCTAGATAATAATATATCACATTACAACATAGAATATAGGACCACGCTTCAAGCCATTACAACCAAAAGCCACCAAAACCCAACACTAAGAAAAATGAATAAAAAATAGATGAGTACTATCCACTTCACCTAATCTATCCCTAGTATCACTATAATCTATACTATTTTCTTTCATCATCTGAGTATAATAGAGAAAAAGCCCTTTTCCATAAAGAATGAGTTACAAATTCCTAGTTTATACTTACCATGGAACAACATAAAATAAAAATGATGTATAGTTTTACCAGTTTAACAACGGACACTTCAGCATAACACTTGATACTAAATATAATTATATTTGTAGATAGCCTCTCATTCCTTTAAGAGACTAGAGAGATCCTTCTACTAGTCTTCATTGTCACCACCCTAAGTTTCATCCTTGTCCCCATCTGCTTGTTTCTTCTTCTCAGCATTCTTCCTCAACCTTCTCTTTATAGTGACTACGACAAAGATAATATTCTTCATAATGCTAACCATTAAACAAAAAAGAGAAGAGATAGTGGTATTAAAATTCTCTTTAGTACTGGTATCATCAATAATAGAATTCTCTAGACTAGCCACTCTTTCCTAGAGTTCATTGATTTTATCTAGAGTGATGTCATCTTTTCCAGAATCCAAGTTAGGATTTGAAGAATTATTAGTCAGAAAAGGTTCATTAGGATGGATAGGGATGTTACATGCCTTATTTACCATCTCCCCCAAATTATAAAGGTTCACAGTAATCTCTACAGATTTTTTAGCTTCCTCCTCATCCAGCTCCTATTTGTCTTTTACATAATCCTCATCAGCTGAGTTGTCAAAGGTATCACTATCTTCAAGCTCATATTCAAAGTTTGTTTCAGGGACCACTTCCTCAGTAATAAATTTCCCTTTAATATATTGTTTTTTGAAATGAGTTGACCTACCTTCTCTAGAGCTCATCACATATTTATTTTTTATAGAGCTAGAGTCCATTTTGTGGCATTCAAGAAGTTTTTTGACTTTGTCATTTTCCTCCATATCAACATCAATGATCCTATTTTTATCTCCATTATTGAATTTTCTAGACTTGGGGGGGGGTCAGGCTTATTGTCTAGGGTTTTCCTTTTAGCCTGGGTAGTCTGATGCAAGTTGGGGCAGGGAGATGAGGCCAAACACACTCCCAAATACCATACCACCTTGCAGAACAAATGCAAAATCCAAACAACACAGTGAGAGAAGAAACAATAGAGAATCCTTTAGATTAACTTGATCAAAATGATTACATTTTAGGCTTTAAGGCTTCCCTATTTTGGCCATATATTCAATGATTTACAATAAGATCTTCATACAATAGATATCACAGACCTTTGATATCAATATCTAAACATTTGCTTTATTTCTCTAAGAATGATTCCTAAACTGAGAAAATATAAAATAATATTTACAAGAGTACACCAAAGAGGTCGGCACTCAAAACCATAAGAGAGACCCAGATTTAGGTCCGTACAGATCCCAATGAGAGACCCCAAATCAACTCAGCAACAAAAATTAAATGAAGAAGTTTTTGAAAGATCCAAGTCTCAAAAATAAGCATCTCTGGTAGGAGATCACCAAAAATTAGTAACCCTCTATAAGAGCATAACCAAGCAACATAAGACCAACTTGAGCAATAGAGACAAGCATGATCATGTAGCAGCAAAAAAAACCTGAGTGTCAGAAGAGAAACCCGAGTAATAAAAAATAAACATGCATGCACGAACAACAAGAACCAGGAAATGGAACTAAGCATTACCGAGTGATAGGAATAAGCATGCCCAAGAAAAAGAGCCCGAGCAGAAGATAAGATATACCAAGCACTAGAGCCCAAGTAACAGAGTATTTCCTGAGCACCTTCTAATAAAAAACAAACATCTTTTTGGTTGAGCAGGATTTCCAATGACCCAAGATGCTCTTGCATTAGACACCTAGGGTTACAAGAAATGATTCCATGAATCATGTATTAGTTCCAACCTAAAATTAATCTAACTTAGATAGAGAAATCCAAGATGAGTCCTCAATTGGTATGTTCTTCCACTTTACCAAGTATTCCATGTATTCCTTTCCTGTTGTGCTTCTACCAACTCTTTGTTTCAAAATCCTTTCAACTTCCTCTATCTACTTCTTAGGATAATCACATGGTATTGTTACTTCTTCATTAGGTTCATGATATTCATACAAGTCTGAAATATTGAATATAGGTGATATATCCATGTCATTAGGTAATTCAACTTCATAAGCATTTCCACTGTCAAAATTTTCTTAGTATTTTGCAATGACCAAATTTCTTCATCTTTAGTTTACCATATCTTCCAATAGGAAATCTTCCTTTCTTAAAATGAACCATTACAACATCACCGACTTCAAATGTTTTATGTCTTGTTGATCTATCTGCACTATCTTTGTATTTTTGATTACTTTTCTCCAGCTTTTGTTTTACATCTTCATGCAATGTCTTCATAAATTCTACTAATTCTTCTTCTTCAGCACTTCTTTTCTCTTCTCCAACAATATCTCTCAAATCTGATATACCTCTCAGTTGTGTGCCATGAACAATCTCAAAAGGTGTCTTTCCAGTGCTTCTATTAGCTGAACTTTTGTATGTAGATTCTTCTCGTGCCAACATCAAATCCCAATTAGTTATTGTGTCTCCAACTAAGCATCTCAAAAAAATACCCAAATGTTTATTTACAACTTTTGTTTGTCCATTAGTCTATGGATGAAATGTAGAACTAAAGTTTAACTCAGTATCCAACTTCTTCCAAAGTGTTCTCCAACAATAGCTAACAAACTTACTCTCTCGATCAGAGATGATAGTCCTTGGTAATCCATGCAATCTGAAAATAGCTTTAAAGAAAATATCTGCTATATGTACTACATCTGATGTTTTCTTACATGGTATGAAATGTTTCTTCTTAGAAAATCTATCCACAAAAAAAAATATAGAATCATTAACTCTTGTTTTCCTAGGTAATCCAAGAACAAAGTCTGCGCTGGTATCACTCCAAGGTTTCCCAGGAACACTAATCAGTGTATACAATCTAGTATTCTGACTCATTCCTTTTTCTAATTGACAAACTCCACAACTTATCACCAATTTTTGAACATCCTTATACAAATGAGGCCAAAAGTATCTCTCCTTCAACAAACTCAATGTTTTATCAGTACCAAAATGTCCAGCCAATCCATTGCTTTGTTTCTCTTTTATCAAATTAGTTCTCATTGATCCTCTTGTTATACACAACATAATACCTTTGAACAACATGTCTTCCTGCATAAAATAGTATTCATACTTACTTGATTTATTTTAGTTAGGTTCTCTACACACTCTCCACTGCTCTGAAAAATTAGGATTATTTTTATACAAATTCCTCATGTCATCGAAACCAAGAACATCAATTCTCATTTCAGCCAACAAAGATCTTGTTCTACTCAATGCATCAGAAACTCTACTAGACACTCCTAGTGTAGGAGAACCCAAGGTGGAAACCAATGAAGGAAGAAGTATTCCATGAAGGTATTGTTTTGATTTCAAATTCCAAGTGCCTAGAAGGATCAGAGGATCCTTAATATGTAATAAAAAGTCACATTCTATAAGGCCTAGTAGCCTAGAGTGCACTATAGACTCTATGTTTACTATGGTAAAAGGGACTTAGGATGGATGGAAATAGGTTTTTTAATACATATTTAATGCATTTGAAGCCTTTACACCTTTATTAGGTCCCTAGGGTAGATAGAGAGTCAGTTGTTCAATATTGCAAAAGTTGTCAAATTGCTGACAATAATTTTTGCATTTTTAATGACAACTTTTTCAAATATATATTTTGAACATTCATAACCACCAAATTTCTGTTTTAAAATGTTGGTACACTGTTATAAGGATCAACAAACCGAATTTGATTTGTTTATTGAAGGAATTTAGAAAAAAAAAAAAATTCAATAAAAATTTTGCATTTTTTTGTAAAAATGATTGGTGTTTTACTTAGCTTGACCCCGTACGGATTGAAACTCAAAATATGACTACATGAGAAGTTTATAAATATTCTTAGCTTTCATTTGAATCTGGTTAGAGCCTCTAAGATTGAGTGTGGAGGGAGAAAACCTGTTGCAGACTTCTGTAGGTCATGTTTTGGCCCTAATTGAGGGTTTTTGTATTCAAACCTCCATCTCTCCCTAATGAGCCATTGAAAAAAATTTCAAATCGGTGAGGAGGGATTTTGGAGGATGTATTTTAACATTATTATGGTATTACAATGGTTCAATGTAGTAATAAGGAGTTTGTGTTGAAGAGAGGCTATGCATCCGAAATGTGACTGACACTATTTTGAGTGCAGACCCCATAACTCTCATTTGGAGTGGCTTCAAATGACAAGACTTTGGATTCATGATATTTTTGGAAGCCTTAAGAGTTTCCCCATGCTTCCTTTGAGAAATATATGGTTTTTTTAGGTTTTCCTTCATTAAGTGCCATAATTATGCCTTTGATAAATCTGAGATCAAGAGAGTTAGAGGAAGATCCAGACCTTGGCCTTTTGTGAGAATTGTTGTCTCGTGGAATGTGTATGAGAATTTCAATAATACTTGGATGTTCTTTGGGGTAAATTGGTGTTTTCCTCACAAAAGTAGTTTGGAGGCCTAGAAGGATACTAGTGCCAAAGTTGAATTTGGTGCTTTAAATGATTGGTAGACCAGATTAGAAGATTGGATAGGATCTTGTGGTATCACTAGAGGTTATACAATAGATTGCCACTTTGTTTGAGTCTAAGAATTAGTTTTGTGGGCATTGAAGAAATCAGGGTAGTTTGGGGATGCCTAGTCTAAACGAGTATATCAAGTCTTGTGGATGCATTGGTTGGATGTAACCATGGATTTGGGTTGTGGGGCTAGTTATGATAGTGGATCAGGATATTGAGAAAGTTACATTAAGGTGTGAGGTTTGGTTGGAGGTACTCCATATATCAAAGGGAGTAGTTGCTTGATTGAAGCAAGGACACACTTGAGGGGTTTCAAGTAGTAATTGATCAAACCTCTACATCAATTGGTATCAAAGAAAGAAATATTATTAGAAGAATGATTGAGAACCATGTCTATAGATGAAGGAGATATAGAGATCCCATCAAGGATCACCAATGTAGAACTTTCCAGGATTATGAAGGAGCAGATGTCATAAAATAAAGGTTTGAGGAAAGAATTGGAAAGAATCAAAGGAAAGGTTGACAAGAAGGGTGCTGGAGACTCTAATTTAAATGAGGAACAGAGTGAAGAAGAGCCCCTTGAGCTGGAAGAGGAAGAGGTTCTTGTAGATCAGAGACTACTCATGAAGACCTTAAAGTCCATGGAGAGAAGGATAATGAATGCAAAACTAGATCTTCCCATGTATAATGGGAAGATGGAGCCCGATGCAGAAATGGATTGGGTTGATGCTCTCATAAGTTTCTTTGACTGTGAAGATATTCTTAAGAATCAGAGGGTAAATATTGCCTCAAATTTGAAAGGATCTGCACTCACATGGTGGAATTTCACTCAAGATGAAAGGGTGAAGAATGGAAAAAGACACATAACTACTTGGAAGAGGATGGTAGCCTTGCTTAGAGAGTCATACATCCTTGAAGATTATGAAGTACAACTTCATAAGAGGAGGATGAGTTTGAGGTAGAAAGAATTAGATGTCTCGGGTTACACTAAAGAGTTTCAGAGGATTTTCATGAAATCCAAAGTGGCAGAGCCTAAATGTGTGAAGTTTGATAGGTACATGCAAGGATTGAGGATTAAAATTCAAGATGAAATCAGTTTGAGTAGGCCTACCATAGTACATAAATGTTATCAATTAGCATTGAAAGTTGAGGAAAAAATAACAAGGTGGTAGAGGGAGAGGACAAATAAAATTTGCAAACAGAGGTAGAGGCATGTCTAGTGGAAGAGGACAAGGTCCAAAGGACTATGGAGAATAAATCCATGAACATAACCAAGGAGAGAGAATCTCTAGGGGATCCATTAGGGGAAGGAGATCAAACACAAGAGGAATATTTGGGGGAAGAGACACAAATACCATCAAGTTCTTTAGATGTCATCAACCAGGGCACTTAGCATCATATTGTCCTGAAAAGGGGAACAAACAAGGTGAAAGGAGGGAAAATTTGGTGAGGGATGATGACACACACACACACTATACACTCACATGAATCCTTTACAACACCTGAACAAGGAAAGTCACTCATGATGAGAAGGACTTTCATCAAAGCACCTAGTAAACAAGACCCACCCCAAAGAAAGACACTTTTCAGAACTACATGCAAAGTGGGAAATAAGGTATGTAGAGTGGTTATTGATTCTGGTTCTACTGATAATTTGGTGTCCCTTGAAGCATTTGAGAAGCTAAAACTAAAGATGATTACACACCCCACACCCTACAAGGTGTCATGGATCACAAAAGGGAAGCATACAGTCATTGAAGAGAAAGCATGGATAGAGTTTCATAATGGAAAGTACAAGGATAAAGTACTTTGTGATGTAGTACCTATGGATTCATGTCATTTTATCTTGGGGAGGCCATGGAAATATGACTTGGAGGCACACCATTATGTGAGGAAGAACACCTACTCCATAGGACACCTAGGTAAGAAGGTAACTTTACTACCCATGCCTAATAATGGTTAAGAAAAAAAATATTCCAAGATTTTTTTTGTAGGAGAAAAAGAATTTTTAAAGGTGTTGAAGGAGAAAGATACTCCTTGTTATGCATTGATTGTATTTCCAAAACAAGAGGACGGGAAGGTATTGAAGAAAAAAGAGGAACCTAGGAGAGTAGGTCCTAAGGAAGTAGCAGATTCACTAGAGATGTATAAGGGAATTGTAACCAAGGAGTTACCAAATACCTTACCCCTAATCAGAGAGATTAGCCATAATATTGATCTAATCCCTGGAGCCACACTTCCAAATAAAGCAACATATAAAAAGATCTTTGTGATTGAGTGTGATGCATCTAATGTGGCTATAGGGGTTGTTTTAAGACAAGAAGGGAGGGCCATTGCATTTTTTAGTGAAAAGTTTAATGAGGCTAAGAGGAAGTACTCCTCTTATGATCTTGAGATTTATGCTTTAGTGAAATCCTTGAAGAAATGGAGGCACTACCTCCTTCCAAAGGAGTTTATTATTTCTATTGAAAACAAGGCACTCAATTGTTTGAACAACTAGGAGAAGTTGAGTCACAAACACATGAAGTGGGTTGAATCAATCCAAGAATACACCTTTTCAATCAAGCACAAGAAAGGAGTTGCTAACAAAGTGGTTGATGCTTTGAGAAGGAGGGCCATGGCATTGCAAGTGCTAAAATTGCAAATTATAGGTATTGAATTCTTGACATGTGTGTATAAAAATAATGAGGATTTTCATGAGATTAACAAGGTTTTTTCTGAAGAATATCATATTAAATATGATGATTACTTGATCCAAGATGGTTTTTTGTTTTAAGGACATCAACTATGCATTCCTAGGTGTTCTATGAGAGACAACATAGTGAAAGAGAAGCATTGTGGAAGCATGAGTGGAAACTTTGGGTTGGATAAAACTCTCGAACAGGTAAGAAGACATTATTTTTGGCCTAAAATGTAGTCGGATGTAAGGAAGTTCATTTAATAATGCACCATTTGTCAAAAGGCCAAAGGAACTTCTACCAATGCTAGTTTGTATCAACCATTACCCATACCTACAAGGCCATGGGAAAGTTGTATTATGGATTTTGTAATGGGACTACCTAGGACTAAAATAGGTTTTGATAGCATCTTTGTTGTAGTAGATACATTCAACAAGATGGCACATTTCATGCCATGTAAAAGTACTAGTGATGCAACCTATGTAGCAAATATGTTTTTCAAAGAAATGGTGAGGACACATGGAATTACTCAAACTATTGTGTATGACAGGGATGTGAAGTTCATTGGATATTTTTGGAGAACCTTATGAAAAAGGTTGGGGACAAACTTGAACTTTAGTTCAGCATATCATCCCTAAATAGATGGGCATACTGAACTTTTCAATAGGTCTTTGGGTAACCTATTGAGGTGTTTGAAAAATAAATATGGAGAAAAGTGGGATAATGTTCTTCCACAAGTTGAATTTTCCTTTAATGATGTTGTAAATAGAAGTACATGTAGAAGTCCATTTCAGATTGTGTATGGTCAAAATTTGAGAGGCATATTGGAGTTCAGGGACCTTCCTCTAGATGGGCAAGTTAGTGCTGATGGAGAACAGTTTTCTAACATCATGAAAGAGATCCATGATCAAGTAAGGTTGGCATTAAAAAAAATTTCACAAAAGTATAAGGAGAGTGATAATAAGAAGAGGATGGATATGCAATTTTAGGTGGATGTTTTGGTATGGGCACACTTGAGGAAGGAGAGGCTGCCTAAGGGCAGGCATATAAAATGTCTCATGAAGAAAGTGGGTCATTACAAAATTTTGAAGAAACATGGGTTGAATACTTATGAGATTTATTTTCCATATTACCTTTGTATTTATCCTATCTTCAATGTCTGTGATCTAACCCCGTATAAAGGTCATTTTGATGTAGGTTCAAAAATCCATGTTGATGAATTGCAGGCAGATATTGCAGGTATTCCTTCTCATGCACCAAAGAAAGCTAAAAAGATCATTAATACAAGGGTAATCAAAAGAACTAGGAACAATGTGTACAAAAAATACCTTTTGAATTGGCTTGGACAATCAGAAGAAGATTCCACTTGGACGGATGAGGTAGCTCTGCAGAAGCATGCTATTACATTGGAACAACTTATCTCAAGTGGAATTGAGATCGATCCAGTTGGGGAGTATGGTGCAAGATAACCTAAGGTGGAAACCAATGAAGGAAGAAGGCTTCCATGAAGTTATTTTTTTTATTTCATAAGCCAACTTCCTATAAGGATCAAAGGATCCTTAATATGTAATAAAAAGTCTCATTTTATAAGGCATAGTAGCCTAGTGTGCACTATAAACTCTATGGTTACTATGGTCAAAGGTACTTAGGATGGATAGAGATAGGTTTTTTAATATATATTTAATGCATTTGAATCATTTACACCATTGTTAGGTCCCTAGGGTAGATAGGGAGTTAGTTGTTCAATATTGCAAAAGTTGTCAAATTGCTGACAATTATTTTTGCATTTTTAATGACAACTTTTTCAAATATATAGTTCCAACTTTCATAACCACCAAATGTCAGTTTGAACATGTTGGGACACTATTATAATGATAAAAAAACGGAATTTGAGTTGTTTATTGAAGGAATTTAAAAAAAAAACATAAAAATTCAATAAAAGGGTGCATTTGTTTGTAAAAAAATAATTGGTGTTTTACTTAGCCTGATCCCATATGGATTGAAACTCAAAATATGACTCAATGGAAAGTTTATAAATCTTCTTATCTTTCATTTGAATCTAGTTAGAGCCTCTAAGATTGAGTGTGGAGGGAGAAAAAGTGTTGCAGACTTTTGCAGGTCATGTTTTGTCCCTAACTGAGGTTTTTTGCATTTAAACTTCCATCTCTCCCCAATGAGCCATTGAAAAATACTAAAAAATTGGTGAGGAGGGATTTTGGAGGATTTATTTTAAAATTATTTTGGTCTTACAATGGTTCAATGCAGTCAGAAGGAGTTTGTGTTGAAGAGAGCCCAGGCATCCGAATTGTGACTAACACTATTTTGAGTGTAGACCCCATAACTCTCATTTGGAGTGGCTTAAAACCTCAAGAATTTGGATTTAAGATATTTTTGGAAGCCTTAAGAGTTCCCCCATGCTGAATTTGAAAAATCTATGGTTTTGTTATGTTTTCCTTCATTCAGTGCCATAATTAGGCCTTTGAGAAATCTGAGATCAAGAGACTTAGAGGAAGATCCAGACCTTGGCCTTTTGGGAAAATTGTTGTCTCATGGAATGTGTTTGAGAAATTCAATAATACTTGGATGTTCTTTGGGGTAAACTGGTGTTGTCCTCACAAAAGCAGTTTGGAGGCCTAGAAAGATACTAGTACAAAAGTGGAATTTTGTGCTCTACATGATTGGTAGTCTAGATTAGAAGATTCGATAGGATCTTGTAGTATCACTAGAGGTTATACAATATATTCCAACTTTTTTTGAGTCTAAGAATCAGTTTTGTGGGCATTGAAGCAATCAGGGTAGTTTTGGGACACCTAGTCTAAAGGGGTATATCAAGTCTTGTGGGTGCATTGGTTGGATGTAACCATTTTTTTGGGTTGTGGGGCTAGTTATGATAGTGGATTAGGATGCTAATAAAGTTACATTAAGGTATGAGGTTTGGTTGGAGGTACTCCATATATCAAAGGGAGTAGTTTCTTGATTGAAGCAAGGACACACTTGAGGGGTTGCAAGTGGTAATTGATCAAACCTCTACATCAACTCCACTCTTATGCTTGATCACAAATGTAAAGCTCTACAAATACTCTAACCATTTCATATGTCTCTAATTAAACTTATTTTGACTACCCAAATATTGTAAACCCTTATGATCAGTATACAACAAAAATTAATTTGGAATTAAATAATGTCTCAACTTCTTCATAGATTGCACAATAGCATAAAAATCCTAATCATAGACATAATATTTCCATTTTGCATCATTAAAATTTTAACTAAAGAAATAAATAGGTTTACCTTCTTGAGTAAACATAACTCCAATTGCACTTCCACTTGCATGACATTCAACTTGAAATACCTTATTGAAATCATGTAAGGCTAACACAGGTAATTCAGAAACCTTTATCTTCAAAGCTTCAAAACTCTTATCAGCTCAATGTGTCCATTTGAATTCTCTTTTGTCTGCTCTCATTATCCCAATCATAGCATTACAAATATAACTAAAATTTATTATAAACTTCCTGTAAAAGCTTTCCAATCCATGAAATGATCTTACCTTAGTAACATTTTCAAGTGTAGGCCAACTCAATATAGCCTCAACCTTCTCAGGATCCATCTTGAAACCATCAGCTGAAATCACAAAACCCAAATATACAAGTTCTTCTTTCATGAAGGAACACTTCTTTAGATTTATCAGCAACTTTTCTTCTTTCACTCTCTGCAACACTTGCCTTATATGCATCAAATTTCTCTTCTCTAGTGTTATTGAATATCAGAATATCATCTAAATACATAGTCACACATGTATTCAAGAATTTCTTTAGAACTTCATTCATTAACCTTATAAATGTACTCGGTGATTTAGTTAAACCAAAAGGCATAACCAACCACTTATACAAACCTTCTTTTTTCTTGAAAGCAGTATTCCATTCATCTCCTTCTCTGATTTTGATCTAATGATATCTACTTTTCAAATCAAATTTGGTAAAATATCTTGGTCCACTCAAAAAATCCATTATGTCATCCATTCTCGGTATAGGAAACCTATACTTTACTATGATCTTATTCATTTCTTTGGAATCAATGCACATTCTCCATTATACATTCTTCTTAGGTGTTAATATAGAAGGTACTACACACAAACTCAAACTTTCTCATATCAAGCCTTTATTCAACAATTCATGAACTTATTAGTTAAGATCTTCATTTTTGGTAGGTGTTAACAGATGTGGTGCTTTATTTGGAAAAATTACTCCAGGAATCAGATCCATATAGTGACTGATATCTCTCCTTGGTGGAAAACCATTAGGTACATTATGTAAAATTATCTCCTTGTACTTAGTGATCAATTTTCCAACTTTTGTAGGAATCTCATCCTCTATATTATTACTTTCTTTTTAAGGAATCAAAGCATAAAAGATATAATTTCTTTTCAAATGTTTAACAAACTATCTACCTTCCATAAGACAAACTATCACAAATGTACATATCTCACCAACAGATTCTTCAACCAAAGATAACAAAACTTTATTCTTACCATCAACCCAAATAGAGTATCTATTCAATCTTCCATCATGTATAGCATGTCTATCATATTATATGACAACAATCCATACGAATAATATCACACAACACCTTATCATAATACTTTCCAATTTTAAGATTCATAAACATTATTCACTCACCATAAATGTATGATCGTCCTTGATCCATGAAATATAATAGGGTTTCGAGTGCTTCATCCTCTTTAATTGAAAATTTTCAACCATTTCCTCAGATTTCACAATCTCTAAGCTTCCACTGTCAACAATCATTTTCCAAAATTTGTCTAGAACTCTACATCTAGTCTTTACCAAAATTTTCCTAATCAGATCTTGCTTATCCTTTTCACTCCATAGTATTCATCGAATCATGAAATTTCCTTCCTTTTCACCTTCATTTGGTGACTCCTCTTGTACCAATGCATTTTTTCTACTACTACATTTCTTTCTTGCATGTGTACATTCAAATGATTTATGTCCTTCTTCACCACAATTGTACCAAGTTACTTGGAAACATTTTCTGCTATAACCACCTCTCAAGTAATTACCTCTTCCTCGGTATGAGTTTCCACCTTTCCATTTAGTATTTCCTTTGTCTTGAGATGTGTCTAAAATTGACTTGTTTGGTTTAGATCTACTATTATCACCATGAGATCTACCTCTTCCTCTCGTGAATCTACCTCCTCTACCTCTTTGTCTTTGTTCATATCTTCTATTCAACTTTTTCTTAGCTTTTAGGGAAAATTGGTATGCGTCCTCAATGTTTTCCATCTTGACCAAATTGATCTCATCTTGTATAGAAATTATCAAGAAATTCAGGTATCTTGCTACTCTTTCCACCTCATCTTCTACATGTCCAAATCTAATGTCCAATCTATAGAATTCTTTAGTATCATCTTTTACCAATTTGTCTTTTTTCTTCAAAATTTTCACTCGCCGGATTAGGTTAATCTAATAATCATAAGGTAAAAATTTTCCTTTCAATTTGTTTACCATCTTGTCCCATACCTTGATTTTTTCTTTACCTTTCTTCTCTCTATCCAATTGTAGATGTTTTCATGATAGGGATGCATGTCCTTTCAACTTCTTATCCTCTGCCACACTCTCATATTAAAAATACTTTTCCATCTCAGTTATCTAGTCAATCAATTCATCAATATCAAATTTTCCAGCATACTCAGGAGGATTAAACTGAGGCATGGATTTCAAACTTTTCAAATCTATCAGGAACCCCTCTTCTTCCTAATACATCACATGTTTAGGTGAAACTTCACCTTGAACCTCTTCAATTTTATCATCACTAACATCATCAAGATGTCTTCCTCTACATTGGGATGTCTCAAAAACTTCCAATCTAGTAGCCATGTGTCTAAGAATATCATCTAGACCTGGATCTACATTTCCTCTCCCACAAACCATCTTGCATCCCTCTACAATTATAGGTCAGATCATAATCTACCACCCCACAACAATACCAACTATGGTTAGGGCTTCAAGAAGGAACATAGATCTCACCATGTTGTGATACCACCTGACGTAAGGAGATGCAAGGAGATGGGGCCAAAGGCACTCCCAAATACCAAACCACTTTGCAGAACCAATCTGGAAGCCAAACAACACTCACTAGTGTTATTTTTCTTCCGCATTGGTTCTAGAAGGTGTTTTGGTAGTTGGGAGTTCCTTTGTCCCCATCCCCCTACCTCTCCTTGCATCAGGGAGTCCACCAAAGAGGTCAGCACTCAAATCCATAAGAGAGACCCAGATTTAGGTCCACACAGATCCCAATGAGAGACCCCAAGTCAATTCACCAAACAAATTAAATGAAGAAGTTAGACAAAGATGTAACTCCCAAAAATAAGCATCTCGGGTAGGAGACCACCAAAAATTAGTAACTATTAGTAAGAGCATAACAGAGGAACATAAGACCAACCTGAGCAATAGAGACAAGCATGATTGAGTAGAAGGGAACAAAACCCAAGTGTTAGAAGAGAAACCTAAGTAACAGAAAATAAATAGGCATGCCCAAGCAATAGGACCCAAGCAATAGAACTAAGCATTACCAAGCGACAGGAATAAGCATGCCTAAGCAACAGAACATGAGAAGTAGACAAGCTTTATCAAGCAACACAGACTGAGTAAGAGAGTATTTCATGAGAAGCTTCTAAACAAAAACAAACACAATTTTGATTGAGCAAGATTGCCAATAACCCAAGATGCTCCTGCATCATAGTATCAAGGAGGGATTCTTCAAAGGATATTTTTAGTAACTGGAGCATAAGGTATTTTGATTTTTTCTTACCCTTAGGGTTAGGGTTAGATCTTTTTTCCAGACAGATGCTACCAACCCTCTCAATTTTAATAGAGCTTCGAGGGAGTTCAACAATTATTTGGCCTTCAGGTTGAGGGCAGGTAATGCAATGACTATTAAAAGGAGTATTACTAAATACATGTTGATACAAGACATAAATTAATAAATTCTACATGGTAGGAGAAACACCTTTGGTAATACTATTTCTCAGAGATAGGAATAGGAAAAAAGGAACATTATTTCTATCACCATGCCTAATAAGGTTTTAAATTAAAAAAAAGGTATATGTGATAGGTAGTAAATGGACCCTATAAAGTAAAGTATTTCATAACATTTCTATAGAATAGATCATAAGGAAGGGGAAGGGAAGAATGGTCATACCTATTTTCGTTACCCACTATCAATAGCTTCTCACCTTTCTCAAATAATTTTTTCATATATATTTTTTTAATCCCCAACACTTCTTCTTTAAACATTTTCCCCTTCACACTTCAAACCCATGGCCTCAACAATTAGCTTTGGCATGACATAGAATATTATACCATCAATAGCCACATTAGCCTTGTGCCACAAATTATAAAATTTCATAGAAAGGGCATTGGTAAACCCCTTCATGTATTGAATGTACTTGGTCAACCCAACTCTGTTAAACTCATCCCACAACTCTATATTCTCCATTAAATTTTTATAATCCCTTGGATCCCCTTTCTTAAGAGGCACACCCATGATTCTAATTTTATTGAAACTTATTTGGGTAGCCTTTACTATCATTCCTATAGGCCTAGTATAACTAAAATTTTGGTAAAACAAAAAACCATTTTTGCATCTTTTTCTCTTCAAGTGATGAAACTTCTCGAAGAAGGAGATATCAAAAGTTTGTTTAAAATAATTCAAATTGCTATCATCAACTTTTATAATAATACAAGTGTCTGCACATATATAGAAATGATCTTGTAGGATTTTGAAATGTCATTTTCCACTAAATAAGGAGAAATCAAAATCATAATTTTTTGTTCCAAGTGTTGAGATGGATTTTATATTGTGCATATATGTGTTGGCATTAATTTTTTTTCTTTGATGTCAACATATTTGTACTATTGAAGACAATGTTTCTGAGAAGTTCAGTAAGATTATTTATGTGTTACTATTGTATTGAATATCATTTGATGGGAAACTGGTAATGTGTTTGATTGTGTCTTTACTTGATTTAGTTCAGGTAACAGAGGATCACATGATGATTTGAGTGAGTTATGAAGGACTTATCTGAGACTACTATTTTGTTTATTCTGTCAAAAATAATTTCTTAATATTTTGATTGGTGTGGATTGGTTTGCAAATATTATTTTTTACTAACATAGTGGTGAGTTTAGGACATGGATGTGTATCCTCAACTTGATTGGTTCATGATCTAGATGCTAGAAAGATAATTTTCTTTTATGACATTGGTTGATGATTAGTGTTCCTGGTGAACAATGCAAAGATGAGTTTGATTCATGAGACATAGATGTTCACATTCATGTCATGGTATTTCATGTTTCTTTCTAATATTTGTTGATCCTATCCTATTTGTGTTGGTGGATCACATTGGTATATGTTATCTAATTTGAAGATTCCTCATGTAACATGTTTATGTTCTTACTGTTAATGGATGAATTGGTGGTTCCAGTGTGTTGCAATGGATCGTGGCATTATTTATGGATCTAGAGCATGTTTGAGGATGTTATTATAGATCATTGCTATGTCTTAGATGAAATTTAATAGATCTCATTGTGTATTGAGATGTAATGAATCAATGTTTTGTAACAAGGTCTCTAGCTGACCTAGTTGAAACTAATTGATGTAATGTATAAATATTTAAGCATTTGTAATTGTGAAAGCATGGATGAGCGATGGAAGAAAGTATGAGATGCTGAGAATTGTTATATTTCATTGGAACTATTTTGGAATATCAGATATATTTTTTTTAGTTTGTGAGTTTGGAAAATATGTCCTGTATGTTTTGAGATTAGAGATATTGTAAGGCAGTGATCTTTTCTTGGTATTGAGATCCTTATTTTCTTTGAGAAGTGACCTCTAGGAAGTGTTTTTGAATGCATGTGAATTCCCATTTGTAATACTCCTAACATGGTATAGTACTTTAAATAGATTAGATTCATCCTATGGTTTTGATCCCCATCATGGGGTTTTTCCCTAATAGGGTTTCCACATCAAACATATTGGTTTTATTTGTTCATTATTTTTCTATGTTCCTAAAGTCATGTTTATCTTTTGGAGTTAGAGATAAGGTTGGTAATTTGGTAAAGGTATTTAGGTTTTGGTCACAAATGATTCACTCCCCCACCTCTCATTTGTGTGTGATATATTTATTATATTAATTAGTATTAGAGATAGTGTCCTTCTTAGGAAGCTTAAAAGATTGAGGATATTCAGGATGTCCACCTTTAAGAAGGGTAGTTCAAGATTTGATAGAAAAAAAAAACTATACTATATAGAAGGACCAAATTATTACACAGTTGAGATGTCTTGGTGAATAACACTAAGTTGTTACAAAGAAAGATAACAAGCCTCCTATTGATCTTTCTACTTTGATTGAATTAAATATTCTATCTCTTTGTCTTTCATTAGTTGGGTAGTTCTTCATGTAGCCATGTGATAAGAGAAAAAGTGAATATAGAAAAAATTATTATGAATTCTATCTTGGATATGTGTTGTGATGTTTGTGCATGCTAATCTCTCGTAGGAAATGGCGAGTTAGCGAGAAAGGAAGAGTTCAACACCAGAAGATGAAGTGGTGTCATAAAGTTGATAACTTTTTTCTGAATCATAATGATTCTACTGCTTCTAATTAGTAGTGATTATCATTGCACACTAGGTTAATACGGTTACCAACCATTGCGTAGTAAATCCAGTAGTTGCAAATTCCTAGATTCATCCACATTTGAATGCAGCTTACTCTTATATTAAATGATGTTGTTTTTCTATCTTAAAGATTGTCATATCCCTGATGTTGGAGATTCCTAGTTTCAAGGAGTTCTATTTTAAATTGTTGTTAAATAAGCTAGATTTTCAGATTCCTGAGTTAGTTAGTTTTTGTGAGAAATCCTTTTGTAATTTGGTAGTAGAGAATTACAATTCTATTGCTACATTTTGTACTTAATCTTTATGAATGAATGAATGAATGATATCTTGAATTCCTAATCTCTAAGTTTTTATTCATTCACTCTTCCATGGGGGTCCACATGGGAGGTGAACTTAGTTCATAGTTAAGTAGGAGTTAGTTTCTAGTTTCATTGAAGCATTTAGAAATCTTTTTCTCCTGCAGCCATTCAAAGACAAAATAGTTGGTTGTTTCCTTTAGCATAAGGAAATAGTTAGTTTACTGTTTGTAGCATGTTTATGAAGCTCTCAATTAAATTGTTGTTCCACTTCCTAACTTAATATTTACTTCATCATTTTCATCGCATAAGTAATAATGGCATCTAAGTTGGAGTAGAGCTTATACTTTACAGACATCACTTCAAGATTACATCCCTGGTTGATAATTCAATGAGTTTAGTATGTTATTTTTAGTATGATAATCGACACTGTTTTGTCACGGGGTTGTTATAAAAAGGATGTCGAATCCTTAGTTACAAAGGTATTATACTGACCTCCCATTTATTTCACCGCTACCAAGGATGGTGTGAATCTAATCTAGACTAGGATTCATTGTCTTAGTTTTAGTTTGACATTATTCTATATGCATAGAAGAAGAGATCATCTTGAGAGATTCCTTCCTCACCATATCTAGGATGAACCATTCGATATATTTAATCTTGATCTTGAGGAGCCCCAATTTGAGAACTTAGAAGAAGAGGAACCATTTGAAAACCCATTTGCTAATGCACATGAACAACTACCTTCACCATCATCTTATGAAGAATCATTACATTTGAATGAAATATTTGTTGAACTTGATTATCAGGACAATCCATTAGCTCTTGTCATGTATTAGCCACAACAACCAATTCCTCATCCAAGGATGGCTCAATGTACCTTTCATTTCCCTATCCCTCCTTCGTATGGTATCCAAAATATGAAAAACATACCCACCTCTGCACTTCCCAAGTTTTATAGCCTTATTACTGAAGACCTAGAAACCTTCATCTTTGAATTTCACATCCTCTACAAGAGTTATGATTATACAAATGACACTAATAAGCTGAAATTATTTCCATCTACTCTTAAAGAGGCTTCTCTAAGATATTTCTTGGGGTTAGGAGCCAATGTTGTGGTAGATTGGGATGCAATGAGCAATATGTTCCTTTATAAATATAAGGAGTACTATAGGGGTCATGATTTGAAGGGAGATCACATTTTCAAAATTTCATAAAAGGAGGATGAGGCCTTCGAAGATTATGTCTCAAGGTTTATTTTTAACCTGCAACATAATACACAAAATCACTTGAATGAGGAGTCCCAAAAACATCTTTTCCTGAAGGGTGTAAATGATGGAAGTATTGAGGCCTTAGACCTCATAGAGGGAGGAGACATCACTCAAAAGAATTGGGCTGATATTAAGAATATATTGTCTAAATTATTTAAGGGTTTTTATGAAGAAAGGAAGAGGAATTAGAGATTTACCTCATAATTCAAATGGTTCAGGGGTATCTAAGATGGATTTTTCCAATCTCATGTCTAGTTTCAAGAAGGACATCATTAGTGATGTTGTCACTTAGCTGGACAACATGCAGGAAAGAAGGAAAAGGAAGATGTTAATGTTGTGTTGGCTGAATATTGTCTGCATTATAGAGAAAGGAAAAGAAACTACAAATGCAAGTTTGTTGCAAGTTTGGAGTCCCAACCAATATCTACTGAATTCAAATTTGTTGATGACAATGGAGAAGTGCTCTATGTTTCTCAATGCATACCATGGGCCCAAAGAAAAGGTATGCCTCAATACCCTCTCCAAAATTACTGTAATAATATTCAATGGAAAAATTACTAGGATATGGGTGCCCAAGGATTTAGTAGGCATAAGAATTGGCAACAACCTCAGCAAGGTTGGAAAAAACCTCAACAAAGTTGGAAACAACCTCAGCATGCCTCAATACCACCACCAAAACAACAAGCTATAATGCCTTCTCCTATAGCCAATAGCAATCCACTCATATTTGTTCCTCTCTTTAAACCATTTGCATCATTACATAATACATACTTCATTATGAAAGTACTTTCTCTGTAATAAACTCCATATTGTGTGTGTATATTTGTGCACCTATTATCTGCAACACAACACTTCAATAAGTCATTTTGTTAGTGAAAAACAAGGGTTCAAGAGAATATAAACCATAACATCAATTTATTGCTTTCTAACTAGGATGAGTGTAGCATATAACATAAAAGCCCTGAGATTTATGCTAAATACCAGTGGCATAAACAACCTATCATGAAAGATTTAGTTTAAAACAAGCTAATATTCAATGAGAAATGCATATTAATCTAAAAATGGACATTCTAACAATGCATAAGCATAAACTATGAAATGAAATATGAGTCTAAGTCTATTCCAACAGCATAAAAATGCATTTACAATATGAGATGAAGGCTTATTTGTGCCCCAAAATGCCTACTATTTATAGAAGAATGAGAGAGAGAAAGGGGAGACAAGGCTCATTAATGAGTTGAGGGACTCATTAATGGTGGTGTAAGCGCCATTAATGCCTTGGGCACTAATGAGGCATGGAGGAGACATGGGCTTAAGGCATCTTCATTAATGAGGCATTAATGAAAGCCTTAAACAAGCATGGGAAGGGTGTAAGACTCAACTTGGCAAGTTGGTCCTTCAGAAAAGTCTTTCTTGAGAAAGTGGACTTTCTCAAGTGGGTTGAGTTGTTAATCATTCCTTAATGGAATGTGACAACATTAGGAGGTGAGTTAGGGTAGAATTTAGAATTAGGATTAGATTAGCATGGAGGAATGGGTTGAGATGGGTTAGAACCTAGGGTAGAAGTGGTTGAGATAGGTTAGGTTGGGGTTTAAGGGAATATTAATTAAATGAATTAAACTTATTTAATTCTTTTTAAATATAAGATTTTAATTATTTAAGTATTTTATTGGTTTTTAATAGTTAAGGGGACTATAGCCATTTTAATTAAATTAAATAGGCTAGGTAAATGGGTTAATTACAAATGGATAATTGATTTAGGGATTTATTTAATTCCTTGCAAATTAATATTTTTAGCCATGTATTTAATTGATTTTGATTTTGGCTAAAAGTAAATAATTTAGTGGTTTGATCACTTTAGGAGATTAAATTGATTTTAAAAGAATTATGCAAAGCAGTAACAAGGTTGTTTCGACATAATTGGGGGTATGATCACACTTAGGAAAAATAGGGTCCATAGTTGGAACAAAACCAAATTCAGGTGGTTACATATGCCCCTCTTAGAATTGATGTACGAGCAACACATTGATTCAAAGAGAGTTTTTGATTTTGACTTCAGAAAGAGTGAGAATTTCATTCTTGGTTGTCGAAAAAAATGTTGATGAGATCAGTCTCACACTTGATCGAACAAAACTAATAAAATTGACTTTGAACTTGGTTGTCGTCCAAATATCAATAAAAAATTTTAAAGATACCAATTCTGAACTTGGTTGTCATCCAAAGATTGGTAATATTGATTTTGAACTTGATTGTCATCCAAAAGCTTGTATGAAGTTGCCAGGAACTTAATAAGAATCTTTTAAAATGAGGAAACACAAGATATCCAGGTTATGAGAACCAAAGCTTTCTATCCAACAGTTCTGACTTTAGTCAAGGAAATTATCATGCCCCTAGTTTGTTTGATAATGAAGTCATTTCTAATGCAGTTTTGAGAAAAAATTTAATTGATTGATAGTGTGACCATGCCTTCTTGGGAATGAAATCGAAGGAAAATAATAAATCCCTTAAATCCCTTAGTTGAAAGAACCTATCACTTGCAGGAAGTGGTTAGGGCAAGAAAGAATGGAAGAGAAGAAGTGGAAAATAAGGTGTGTTTAAAAATAAACACACGAGTACCAAGTTAATTACATGAAAATATGAGTGGTGAGATTGATAAAATGATGTTAGACCAAGATTTATAATAAAATGTGCAATTTTGACCAATGTTGGGAATGAAAATGAAGCAAATTTGTAGTTTTTGAAATTGTCGTAAGGTACTGTGCTACTAAAAACATCTTAGGCACCTTTGATTTGGTTCTCGATTGATGAAAAAGAGAACAGAAATGTAGTTGTAGTTGCCGGGGAGGAGTTTTCGAACTCCTAAATGGCTCAAAAGACCAATATAAGCCTCAAAAATTACCATTTCACTATTCATTTTCACTTTCCTCTATAATAATTCAGAGAGCTCTACAGAGAACATGGTAGTCCCTATGAGGAAGCATCATTTTGAGATGAGTTGTCAACATCAGCGCCCAACTAACTACCCATCACTGATAAGTGCTTGATAAACTACACGGTGATTTTTGCAAATTTCCATTTTATGGATTTTTGTAGCTTTTATAGCCTCTGCAATTTTGAATTGCATCCTGGATTCCAGATCGCAACCTGCAAATCCCGTGTCACATCCAATTTTTCTTGGATCACATCTAGTTTTTTTGGATTCCTATGTTGCATCCAAGATACCCTGGATCGCATCTATTTTGGATGTTTTTGTCTTGTTTTTAGGTGAAATTCATCAATGTGTTTCACCCTATCTACTAAGGCTCATACCTGACATATAGGATTGCATCCTATATTTTAGGAATCACATCCTATATTTCTAGGGTCACATCTGGTAAAATGGATTGCATCCTTCTATATCAGAATCACATCTAGTAAGGAGACTTAGAATTTTAACCTGTTTGACCTGTTTGTGCATCATAAACTTTGAATTACTTAGCTGATTAGGAGCTTGCCCCTTTTTTGTAGATAGGATACTGATATTTTATTGTTTTTTTCCAAAATAGACCCAGTTTGAGGTAGTCACATTTCACGGCACTTACCCTAGTTGTGTCTTGGCATTGTTTGGACTGTTGTCTGATGATGAGCAAACTACTATGATATGATGTGGATTACATTCTTTGATAGGTTTACCCAAGATCAAGGTAAACCGTGGGTTATTGACTGCTCTTGCTGAAAGATAGTACTCAGAGCACAACACCTTTCATTTATTGACTAGGGATATCACAGTGACTCCCGAGGATGTCTGGTGGATACTTCGAGTGTCGATGATTGGGCATGAGGTATTCTTTGAGTCGAGAGTTGGTGTAGCCATTGGTGTCATGCATAGATATTTGTAGGATGACACTATTGACCATAGATCTCTATCTTGGGACTACATGGTCGATCATTATGATTGATTATCTATGTATTTAGAAGTTCTGGTAGGTAGTATCTTGATGCCAGATAGGGGTCATCATGGATTTATGGTTAGTTGGGTAGATATGATAGAGAAGATGGTTACCCACTGAGGGAGATTTGCATGGGGTAGCTATATCTTAGCTCACATGTACAAAGAGCTACATGAGATAGTATACCACTAGACATAGAGTATGACTGTTGGGATCCTTATTCTCTAGATCTGGGCCTAGGTTACATCCCCGTGACATGGCCGATTATAGACAGCCAGAGGGCACAGAGTAGCCCTATGTTTATATGTATGCAGATCTTCTTCAGTAGCCCCATCTGGGCAAGGTTGTGTAATGGCACCATTTTTTTGATGATATGAATGAGGTTGTTTGGTGGCCATATTTAGATTGTGAGGTGTGGACCTCAGATGCCCTATAGGTACCTTACTTATGTCAGAGCTGATATCTCATTGGTAGGACTAGATAGATTATAGAGAGGTTTATGATCGCCAGAGTGCTGAGACAGTATGGTCATCAGTAGGGTAGGAAGGAGGATATTACTGTATATGCCCAGACCAAAGATGAGATATCATTATGGGGTGCATAGTTACAATACAAGATAGCTCACTAGGAGATCTGTGATATGGTTGGAGTAGACTAGGATCTCCACCCTGATGTAGCTGATGCAAGTGTGTCTGATGGATATGCTGCTGAGATGCTTCAGTACCCTTTTCCTTGGTTCACTATTCCTGAGGAGATTATTCCTCCCATAGAGGATCCCTTAGACTATGATCTTGATGATCGATCAGCCAGGGGTAGGGGAGGTGCACAGAGAGACAGGGCTCTTGGCAGGCATGGAGGGTGTGATGGTGGTAGGGATGGTAGAGATGGTAGGTGTCCTCCTCCTGATGATGATCATGATGGAGATGATAGGGGTGGTGGTGGTGAGGCTGTTGATGCAGGAGGAGCTAGTGGCAGTGGGTAGGGTAGGTGACAGAGATTTAGATTTGTGGCTCCTTGAAGGGATACTAGCCCATTTCTTACAGGAGAGAAATAGTGATAGAGGTAGAAGGGGTCACATGATAGGCCACCAGATAGAGGATAGGATAGGTCCTAGGAGAAAGATATAGGTAGAGATGGAGATCCTCTATCTAGATGTGAGTAGGAGAGAGAGTAGCTCCGAGCTAGGATTACAATATTGGAGGCCTAAGTTACTACTGTAGATGCCTTACTAGTGGATAGGGATATACAACTTGAGAGACTGAGAGTAGAGAGGGATAGGCAGGGTGAGATGCTCAGAGCCGAGAGAGATGCACATGCCCAGACAACAGTTCATTAGGGGTAGGGAGCCACTTATTATTATGCATTGTATCATGCAGCGGTGCCTAAGGGTCAGAGAGCACCTTCCTTCTCTTGAGTGACTCAACAGTCAGAGGGGGCCATGCCACCTCTAGCAGCTCATTTTGTACCACCTCCTCCTCCTCCTCCTGATCAGGGAGATGGGGTGGGATAGAGTTGATATTTGTACCATTTATATGTATATCTTGACCTTACACTTGTATATCTAGATTCTTCTAAGATCCATTTTTG
>MU228323.1:1557303-1577617 GCA_018584345.1 Thuja plicata | reverse complement strand
TATATATGATGTAGCTTCCTGATTCTCACATGTTTCAGGAGTTCCTTTTGCTTTAATAGATGTGGTAGATGTACTTTGCACATGTGATGATATCTTGGTCTTTTGATGAGTTAGATTTAGATGATGACATCATTTTATGAATGTGTTGAGTTATTACTGATATAAATATGTGTGTAAATGATACTCATGTGAAAATGCAAATATATGTGTCTGTTTGATTTTCCCTTTCATGCAATATAGATGTATGGATGCACTTTAGGATGAAAAAGTAAAAATTCAATACATGGATGCTTTATTTTAGTATTTTGTTGTTTCTTCTTTTTATTAATGCAAGATGTATGCTATGTATGTGCAACGATAGATATATTAGTAATATGGATGATGTAATTAACTTGATGTTTAGAAGAAGATAGAAAGCATTTTTTAGCACAAAAAGTCTTTATGCATTTATTGCCTTTATAAATGTATCATGCAATCTCTAAATGCAACTATATGTAGACTCTTAGGACTTTGTCACTGGTATGCAAATGTATAGCTCTTTATCATCATTGGGCACTTTTCGGAATGGATACCATTGGATAGTACAAAAATCACTAATACCCACTGATATTATGAAAGTATGAATACTATCTTTTATTGAAATGTTAGAAATAGACTTAGGCATCAAGGCATAGAAGCCAAGATAACAAAAATAGTCACCTTCCTTTTAATATACCAGATTCTGATTAAGGCAAGATATTGGGCCTGCAATGACCTTGAAAATTCATATCCTTGGGTACATTATGATTCGTATACCTTAGTGAGGATTTGGATCAGAAAATAGACAAGGAAAATGTTTCAACCTCACTGTAGTTTACACAGAATGAAGGTTGAGATATATGCGGCTATCCACCCATAGTGGCATCTCTTACCATAAACATCCAAGTTAGGTAAAATTTATAGGATCATTTGGAACAATTACCATACGCACAAAACCAAGAAAACATTATGCCCCTATCTTTGTGACTCTTTGTCTTTGCGCAGACGTCTATAACTAAGAAGACATAATAAATCATCAATTGAGAATAAATCAAATAAAATTTATAATTTTTTAGATTCCCCTAGTTGAAAACATCATCAAGACATAAAAGAATCATAATCAAAACTAATATAAAACTATGCGTTTAAGTAGTACTTTGTTCATTCATCTGTCAAACACAGTAGAGATTCATCAATCATAAAATTGTAATACAAGCAATATGGTATTCCATGTCTATTCATTGATAGGATAATTCATTCATATTTGTGATCCAATATAGCCTTGTAGGATCACTATAAATGTAAATGTCATTTCTGGATATGTGATTTTTGAAAATACACCCTTGTTTTGGAAAGTGACATTGTTTTGCATGTATCAAGAAATATTGTGTTCGTGAGGCAAACTGTCCTAGAGAGACCTAGCAACCGTAACCTACCATACTAGAAAAGATGCCCCCAATGCAGAATGACTTATTCCTAAGACATAGATGTAGACAAATCCCTAGCAAATATAAGATAGCTATTTAGGAAAATGAAGTTAACGTATGAGCACAGGTAAAATTATGAAGGCCTAGTATTAGTAGTGCATTGATAGATGGAGTGTAGAACACAAGTGATGCCTATTTGCCAGGTTTTCACCACTCGGTAATATCTTTTCTTTCTTTTTGCTACCTAGATGCCTATTTTACTAGGTGCTCATCAAGGCACTTTTCTGTTTTCCAATTTGTTTGCTATTTTTGCATTTTTGAATGTTTTTGTAGTATCAAGGTGCTTGTTTTCCAAGTTTTCACCAAGGATACCCTTTTTATAGGGACTTTTCCACTATTTTTGGATTTCTTCAGGATCAATTTTCTAAATGTTTTTTGTATTTTCCAAGAAATTTTTATTATACAGGCTCTGCTAGCCAAACATCAAGCATAGAACCACTTCAAATGTAGAGTATTAATAAGATCTAGAAGAATGTCTCCCTCAGGTGTAGCCAGTTGATAAGATCTAGTCCCAAAAGTGGTAGTGATAACATATGGTCTAGGCAATTAGGTTCAAACTTTCCTTTCTGTTCTCTGTTAGGCTGGTTCTAAGGATTCTCTTTGAGGACGAGATCTTCCACTTCAATTTTTCATGGTTTGACCTTTTTATTGTACCATTTAGACATACATGCTTGATACACTTTGAGCTGATTGAACACTTGTTGTCTACACTCATCTAGAAAATCTAGAGAATTTACCCTTTCCATGTGGTACTGCTCAGCAGTAAAAAGACCTTGTAAAGATATCCACAAAGATGGGATTTTAACCTCAATGGGTAGTACTGCTTTAGCGCCATAGACTAGAGAAAATGGTGTGGCTCTAGTTATTGTTTAGATGCTTGTTCTATAGGCCCATAGTTTTAGATTTAGTTGTAGATGCTAGTCTCTGCAAGACTTACTTATAGTTCTGTGTAGAATTTCGAGAATATTCTTGTTGGATGCCTCAGCCTGTCCATTACCTTGAGGATAATAGATTGAGGAGCAATGTTGAGTGATATGGAACTGTTCACAAAGGTTTTCAATGTCTTGGTTTTTAAATTGGCCGCCATTGTCCGTTAAAATTGAAGAGGGTATCCCATATCTACAAATAATGTAGTTGAGAATGAACATAGCCACATGTTTAATGGTGGATTTGATTAGTAGCACGGCTTCAACCCACTTCATGAAATACTCAATGGCTGTAATGATGAAATTGTGTCCATTTGAAGAGTTGGGATATATTTGTCCAACCAAGTCAAAGGCCCATTGCTGAAATGGCCAATGTGTTATGAAAGGTATAAGTTATCTAGTAGGAGCATGGATAAGATTTCCATGTGTCTGGAATTTAAGACATGCTTTCAAAAATTGGATAGCATATTTCTCCATGGTAGGTCAGTAATAGCCTAGTCTGAGCAGTTTCTTCGCTAATGAAAAGTTGTTCGAGTGTGATCCACATACACCTTCATGGACTTCTTTTAATGCTAGATCAGACTCTTTGAGTTATAAACACCTAAGAAGTGTACCATCGAGACCATGCTGATATAGGTTGTTATTTATGAGGATGTAACATGATGCTATCCTAATCAGGGATATTTTCTCATTTCTAGATAGATTATTAGGGATAGCTTGGTCATAAAGGTAAGCAATGATATTTGCATATCGAGATTGGTCTGAGGTATTTAAAGCACATATTACCTGGTATTTAGGGGTGTCAAAGGTAGGATAGGATAGTTCTTGCACCAAGAAGTCATAGAAAAATTGATGTTCTTCTAGTTGTAACATGGACACCAAGGTAGCCATAGTGTTAGTATCTTTGTTCTCTGATCTTGATATCTGCCGGAAGGTGACAAAGAAAAAGCATTTCTTCAGGTCATCAACTAGTTACTTGTAGGGCATCAAATTGTCATCTTTCCTTTGATACTCCCCATTGAATTGATTGATAATTAGTTGGGAGTCACCATATACGTGTAACTCTATGATCTTCCATTCCATAGCTAGCTTAAGACCATTTACCAATGCTTCATATTTTGAAATATTGTTGGTGCATGGAAACACCAATTTGTAAGATTTAGGAATCTTGTAACCTTGAGGAGTTATGAATAAGACCCCTCCTCCAGAACCTTGTTGAGTGAATGAACCATCAAAGTACATCTTCCATGGATATTCAGTAAGATGAATGATTGTTTTATCAAGGAATTCAATGAGTAAGGGTCCATCATCCTAGAGTGGTGAATCAGCCAATTGATCTGCAAGGACCTATCCTTTGATAGCTCTCTTCTCTACATATTCAATGTCAAACTCACTTAGAATTAGGACCCATTTTGCCAAATGTCCTGTTAATGTTGTTCTGCTCAAAAGGTACTTTAGAGGATCAATCTTTGCAATGAGATATACTGTATGAGAGAGTATGTAGTGCCTTAATTGTTGTGATGTGTATACGAATGCTAAGCATGCTTTTTCAATAATTCTCTAATTGAGCTCACAAGTGACCAGTGTTCTACTAATATAGTAGATAGCTCTTTCTTTCTTGGTTTCATCCTCTTGTGCTAGCAATAGTCCTAGGGATGTAGCTATAGCTAAAATGTATAGGATTAGGGGCTTTCCTTGAATAGGCACCATAAGAATAAATGGAGCAGCCAAGTATCCCTTCAATTCTCTAAAGTTCGCTTCACAATGTTCATCCCATTTGAAGGTAACCCCTTTATGTAGTAACTTAGTAAAGGGTTGTGCCTATCTGCAAGTTGGGACATGAATCTCCTGATGGACTGGAGTCTTCCTTGTAGCATCCTCATTTGACCGATGTTGCATGGAGGATCCATCTCTAGTATAGCCTTAACTTTAGCAAGGTCTACCTCAATTATTTTTGTTGAAACAATGAATCCTAGGAGCTTCCTTGATTGGACCCCAAAGGAACATTTCTTTGGGTTGAGCCTGAGTTGGAACTGCTCCATTCAATCTAATATCTTTCTTAGGTCAGAAATGTGAGTACCTCTTTCTTTGGATTTAGCCAATGTGTCATCTACATAGTCCTCCATGTTCTTGTGCATCATGTCATGGAATATTGTTGTCATGGCTCTTTGATATGTTGCATCAGAATTCTTTAACCCGACAGGCATTACATTCCAGAAAAAGGTGCCCCATGCACATGTAAATGTGGTTTTATAATGATCCTCAGGGGAAATTTTGATTTGATTATAGCCCGAGAATCCATCCATTAATGAATACATCTGGTAGCCTGCTATAAGATCTATGATCATGTCGATGTTTTGTAGAGGGAAGTCATCTTTCAGACATGATTTGTTCAAGTCTCTAATTTCTGTATAGATCCTGATAGATTTATTAGATTTAGACATGGGGACCACATTGGAAATCCATCCTGCATATGCAATGACTCTAATAAATCTTTCTTTTAACAACTTTTCTAGCTCTGCTTTTACCAATAATGTAACACAAGGATGCATCTTTCTAAGTTTTTTCTTCATGACCTTGATCCTGGGAGTTATAGATAAGTGGTGCATGATTAGATTAGGATCTATCCCTGGCATATCTATATAAGATCATGGAAAGTTAATCTTCTTCTCCTTCAAAAACTTTGTGAACTATGTCTTCTCCTCTTCTGATAAGGATTGTGCCAAGTGTACTATTTGAGGATTGTCAACAGTGCCCAAATTTACTGGTTGTGTTGGTTCAATCAGCAATAAGGATCTTTCCTAAAAGTGTTCAGGGAGGATATCAAGAGTCTCATCCTTTGGCACCTTGGAGAAGTTTTCACCGTCGGATACATCTTTTTTCTTTACTATTTTGGGATCTGATACTGCCACAGAGTGGTTTTCACCATCAGTCCACTTTTTCTTTTTCTTTTTTTGTTTTTGACTAAGAAACTTGATATCCTCCTATGACATGTTTTCGCTCCTTGCATTGGTGGAAGAAGGGTAAGGTTCACAAGCATTGAGATAACAAGCTAGGGAGTGGTCATAAGAAAAGTTGAGGATAGGAGTAGGATTTGTTTCAGTCTAGTCAATTAGGTTGGGAAGTACCAATGTTAGGGAGTAAGTCTCTGGGAAGGATAGCATCGTGTTAGCATCAAGACCATTAACCAACATGACATGATCTGTTATGTTAATTTATTTGATATTTAGATCAATAAGAGTGAGATCATCATTAAAATGGTTGTTGTTAATCATGTGCAGATCAAAATCTAGTGACTCATCACTAGAAATCTCCTCATCATCTCTCCATAAGAGGAGGCTTCTTGATTGTAGCCTATGAAATTCTTCTAGACTTATGTATTCACCAGTGTATTCATCAATGATCAGGGGAAGGAACTCTTCTTCTGCTTTAGGAGGATCAATATCATTGAGAGTGGTGTCTGATCATTTACTAGGAGCTGATGGAGCCACAAACATGTGAATTGTATCTATTCCAATATCTTCAGAGGTGATAGATAGATGATCCCATTCATAGTCATGAGAGTTTGTTACATCATCATCAGATCTATTTAAGTATTCAGCAATGGTTATCTGATGTACCCAATTAGCTACTTGTAGATCAAATTGGGGTAGATCAAGGACATGTGAAATTTGACCAATTGCCCCCAGTTAGGGTGTAGATTTTGTGGCTGAGGTGTCTCTTGAGTAATTGTTTCTATGGTGTCTCCTACCTATTGAATGGGAGGTTGTGCTAGAAAAGGGGTGTGAAGATCTTATGGTACCTCAAAGCTAGGTACATAGCATTCTCCTTGGTAGTTGGGGTCCCATGTACCAACATGTAACAATCTTTCATAGGACCACTACTCAAGTTCATTTATTTCATCACTCTCATTATCTGAGTGTGGACTCTCTTTTGGAGTGAGTTTATTAGTTTTAGAATTACACCCAAGTTCTATTTTATCTCTGGTATTCTGGAACTCCATGGATATAGGTTCAATAAGCCCTTATCCTATGTCATTTAGAGGTCCCTTTCCTTTGTAGCCCATTTGTGTGAGGAAATAATATCCTTTTCCATACTGTTATGGAGATATCTCCACATGTTTGACCTCAGATTCCATCGGTTCTCCTTTGTAAAGTCAGTATAAGACTCCCTATTCTTCTATGTTATCTGAAGAAGATGTGGATGCCTTTATCATGCTAGTTTCTTTGTGTACTTCTAGCTCCTTGGATGCTATAGGTGTGAATGTCAATGAAGGTTTTCCATAGGATCTTGATGAAATCATAAGTTCTGTCAGTGAGGGAGTTAGGTCCAGCTTGTACTCTCCCATTCCTTTTTCTTCAAGTTTCAAGGTTTTGCTAAAACTCTTCATAACCATGTCCTTGGTAGTTTCAGGAGCCACGACATCCATAGCCTCTTTTTGTGTGGGATCATGCTTCCTACTTTGATATTGTTGCAAGTGTAGTTAGCATCTGCATGAATTGTCACTTCCACCCCATTATGTGGGAATTTTATGCATTGATGGAAAGTGGATGGTACAACTTACATCTCATGATTCCATGGTCTCCCTAGTAGCATATTGTAGGCCAATGGTAGATACAAAACTTGACATATGACATTCCTATCAATTGGTCTGACTCTGATAGGTAGAAAAATAAGACCTTTGGAGGATCTTTCTTCCTCATCATATGCTTTGATTGTTATCCTACTTCTAGAGTCAATTGTTTGTTTAGAGAGACCTAGTCTCTTGATTAGATCCAGTGTACAGATATTCAATCCTGCACCTCAATCTATCCACATGTGTCTGACACAATATTTATGAATAAGGACTTGAATATGGAGGGGTTGATTATGTGGATGTGTCAGTGAATTATCATCCTCTTCAATAAAAGAGAGGTAGTGTGGCATTGAAATGTGACTGACCATCACTTGAAACTTTTCTATTGATGACATGTAACTGATTGAATGTTTGATAATGTTAAGTTGAAGATGATGCAAAACATTAAACTAGTTAGTGGTTTTTGTTGTCATTGATGTCAACTTGATATCATCTATATGGTCATGTACATAATGCCAAAGACTTTAGAGAATCAATAGAATAGAGGTTATGCTTTCAACAATGCATAAAAGTCAAGTATTCACTAAGTGACAGACAACACTGACGGAGTGTACACCATCGGTAAAGAAAGAGATAAATTCATAGTGATGCCTGATGATAAAGAAGATAGTGTTTCTTGATAAGAAAGATCTAATGATGTCTGAAGGACAGAGATCCCTAAGCTAACTAAATTTACGCCGATGGAACTGACAGTTGTCACCATCGACGAACTACAAAATTGACTGATAGAACAGAGAGATCACAAAATGACAAAATATCTAGCTGGTAGAGCTTAAGAATAGACTTAACTAATTCTTTTATTTTTTTTATTCAACCACAGTAAAGAAATTGTTTTATACAGTTGGCAAGAAGATAACTAGGAGATAAATCAGGAGTCAAAGCCGTAAATCAAATTGGCTAGATTATTTTTCACGCCAAGAATCAAGAATAAAGAATAAAGAATAAAGGAATATCGTTTCTATATAAGAGACAAGCATAATTAATTTCCAAAAAAATAAGACACATGGGGGAGTGAATAGAAAGGAGATACTAAAGAGAAACTAGTGAAGGATAAACTTCATACAGTCCTAATCAATGAAGCTAAGGGAGAGCTAAAGAATTCTACAGACACCAACAAATAGTGAAGCACAACATCATAGGGTAGAAAGTGTGGAGCACAAAGGAATTGAATTGATACATTGATAATAGAGGTGTTGTACATAAATATATCTGAATATCTAGAATTCAAAGTTGCATTAGAAATAGGTTATTGTGTTTTAGTTTAACCATTGAAGCATTAAGTCTCTTAACAGAGCACGACTTAACCATCTTCTATAATTGAGGTATATCCTAATAGGTTACCAAAAAGGTTGATTCATTATAGTAGCATCGGTCTTACCTAAAGCCTATTGATAGTCTAAGAAGGAGGCTTATTCAAGGATGGTAGTAAGATTAGCATAAAGCCTATTGACAGTCTAAAGGCTGACTCAAGGATGGTAGCGTAGATGCCAGATACTAAGTGACAACCTATGTATAAAAATTCTCTAACAAGGTTGCATTTAACCATGTGTTTGTATCCTTTAATAGGGCTGGCTCCTAACAGGGCTCAATTCAGAAGAGTGAAAATTTTGTGTACCGGTTGTAGTGGTTTTTTTCCCTTAATAGGCTTTCCACGTTAAAATCCATGTGTTATGTGTGTATGGTTTATTACTTTATTGTTTTACATTTCACATATGCATTTATGGATTGATTGGTTTACTCTGCATATTTACTGAGCTTCAGTAAATAAGTTTTACTCCTTATCAGTAATCAAGGAGAACAAGGATAGACAAGGTAAACTAACAGACAGTTAATTATTTCAAAGTATTTCAAGGCATACATCTTGTAGGGACTTAATAATCTGAGGTGTATTGATTTGTGGATTGAAGTTTAAAGGACATATTTTGAGGCCACTGATTCCCCCCACCCCTCTCAGTTATTACTTACAATTGGTATCAGAGCTTGTGTGCTTAGAAGGAAGGTTTCAAGACCTAAGTAAAGATCACAAGATGAATAGATGAGATGTGACCAAGTTGAACAAAGACAACTTTTCCTCATGGCAAAGTACGATAAGACTCTACTTATCAGGTATTGGCAATGATACTACTCAATACTTAGATATTGAATATGTGTTACCTATAGGACCATTGATTGTAGATCAATTGAGAGTGAAGCATGAACATAATTGCATGGTTATAGAGATTTCTTCCTCACTCTTTGATGCTAAATTTGAAGATGTCAAAGATTGAAAAAAATGCAAAAATAATGTGGGACAAACTAAAAATTTTACATGGAGGTGATACAAATGTTCTTAGAGCCAAGGAAGAAAGCCTTAGAGGAAAGTTTGATGATCTCAGAATGAAAGAAGGTGAAAACATCACACAGTACAACACAAGAATAAAAGAAGTAGTCAATGCTAGACAAGGCTTTGGAGGTACACTTGAAGAGGAGACAGTGGTAAGTAAAATCTTAAGAACCTTATTGCCTGTATATGCTATTAGAGTCTCTTCTATTCAAGAAATGAGAGTAGTAGAAAACAATATAGTCACTCTTGATAGCCTAATTGGTAGACTGATTTCATTTGAGATGAATAACTTTGATAATAGTATCTTACCAAGTTTAAAGTCTGCATTTCAGTCTTCTATGAGATTAAGAAAATCTAGTCAAAGACACTCATCTAGAAGAGACAGTGAAAACAAAAGTGAAGAAGAATATCTAGATGAAAAAAAAGCACTCATGGCAAGAAGAATGCAAAGAGGCAAAGGAGAATACAAAGGCAAGTTACCACTTGTATGTTTTAATTGTAAAGAAATTGGAAATTTTGCTGCAAGATGTCCTAACAAAAGAAAATATGACAGAAGTGACAACAGATCTTTTGAGAAGAAATCTAACAGAGGTGATAAAAAAGATTACAAAGGTTATCAACAATCAAAAAGAAATGATACCTGAGATTACAATGATAAAGGCAAGAAGGCTAGCTATCTAGCTACTTGCAAAGATGAAGATACTGACACCGAACCGGATGATGACATCGAGATAGTATTTGTAGCTGTGAAGGATGATTAAGATGAAGATGAAAGGTATGAAGAAATTTTACTCATATATAAGATTAGTAAGAATGATATCTGGATTATAGATAGTGGCTGCACTCACCATATGACTGGTGACAAAGAAAATTTTAATACTTTTGAATACTATAAAGGTGGTACAGTAAGAATGGGAAATGATACACCTTGTCAAATTGAAGGTAAAGGAACAGTAATGCTGAATAACCTAATTAAAAGTGAAAATTCTTATTGGGTAAAAGGATTGAATTATAATCTTTTGAGTGGTTCTCATCTGAATAATTTAGGTCATAGAGTAGCATTTGAGAACAAGAAGGAAAAGATCTTCATTGAATCAGGAAAACTAATTAGTACCGGTGAACATACCAAAGGTAACTTATTCTATCTGAATGATACTAATCCCACTTGCCTGATGACTAGGAACGAATACATATGGTTGTGGCACAAAAGATTGTGTCATGTGAATTTTGACAACATGATGAAAATAGGTAGGAAAAGAAGTGTAAGAGGCTTATCGATGATGACAAAGCCAGACAACATCATGTGCAAAAATTGTCAAAAAGGTAAAATGACAAAATCTATTTTCAAAAGTAAAACCCATACATCTAATGACATTATAGAATTAGCTCATACTGATTTATGTGGACCTATGAGGACAAAGAGCTATTATGGAGATAGATATTTTATTCTCTTTATTGATGATTATCCTAGAATGATGACATTAATGTTTCTAAAAGAAAAATCTGAATCATTCAAAATGTTTAAATGGTACAAGGCTATGGTAGAAAAATAGAGTTGTAAGGATCTAAAATGTTTAATATCAGATAAAGGAGGAGAATTTATATTAGATGAATTCACTAATTTCTATAATGAGCATGGTATAAAAAGACACGTCTCTGCACCAAGAACAGCACAACAAAATAGGATTGCTGAGAGAAGGAATAAATTAATAATTGATTGTCCACGAACATTAATGATAGAGAGGGACATCACCCGGATCTTCTAGAGGGAAGTTGTTAGCACTGTTGTCTATACACTTAACAGAGTACAATTGAAAAAGGACTCAAAGAAGACTCCTTATGAGATATGGTATGGTAAAACACCCAATGTAAGTTACTTCAAAATATTTGGTAGTCAATGTTATGTCTTAAAAGATAATAGAAATGGAAATCTTGATGCCAAAAGTGATGAAGGTATTTTTCTGGGGTATTCTAGCAAAAGAAAAGCTTTTAAATGTCTAATCAAGGCTTCTAACAAAATAGTTGAAAGTGAAATGTGAAGATTGATGAATTTGAAGAAAATAATGAACTGGAAAGCACAAAAGAACCAGAGGACTACAACAAGTTTGTATACTATGAAGGACCCATAACTCTAACTGAGAAACAGTGCTTAAATCTAGAACAACAGAATGTTACAACCGACGGTCAGAATGTTGTTACTGAAGGTCAGGATAATGATCAAAATGATGTGCAATGCAATGAAGATCAAACTGATACACAAAGAGATGTACCTATACTTGCAAGATAAGTAAGAAGGAACCATCCAGAGGAACAAATCATAGGAGATAAGAAAGGTGGTACAAGAACAAGAAGTAAGTCTTTAAACTCAAATTGCTTAATTTGTGAGTTTGAGCCAAAATCTGTTAGTGCTACACTAGATAATGAAGAAGGGATAAGTGCTATGAATGATGAGGTTGAACAGACTAAGAAGAACAAGACATGGTCACTTGTGCCAAGACCAGATGACAAAAATGTCATTGGTACAAAATGGATATTCAGGACCAAATTGAATGAGAATGGAGAAGTCACAAGGAACAAAGAAAGACTAGTATGCAAGGAGTATCTACAAGAGGAAGCTATAGACTATGGAGAAAACTCTATACCCGTTGCTAGGCTAGAAGGAGTGAGAATTCTACTTTCTTATTCTGCATACAAAGGATTCAAAGTATATCAAATGGATGTCAAGTCAGCATTCCTAAATGGAATACTTGAAGAAGAGGTATACATTAAGCAACCAGAAGGGTTTGTGGATCCAGACAAGAGGAACATGGTATGTAGACTTCACAAAGCCTTGTATGGATTGAAACAAGCTCCCAGAGCCTGGTATGAATGACTTCATTCCTATCTAATAAGTATTGGATTCATGAGGACTAGTGAAAACAATAATAACTAATGCTAACACTTTGATTGCTGAAATATTTGTTGAATGACATCATATTTGAAGGAAATGATATGCTATGCAAATCATTTACTGATGAGATGAGCAAAGAATTTGAGATGTCTATGTTTGGAGAGATCAAGTTCTTTCTTGGTCTACAGATCATTCAACAAAGTGAAGGTATTTTCATTACACACTCCAAATACATCAAAGAAGTCTTAAAAATATTCAAGATGGAAGATTCCAAACCTGTTGGAACACCAATGGCTATTGGATGCAAATTAATAAAGGAAGACAAGAAAATAGAGGTAAATCAGACTCTAGATAGATCAATGATAGGAAAACTTATGTATGTTGTACACACCAGACTAGATATTGCACATGCAGTAGGAATTGTTGCTAGATTTTCTGCTAACCCCAGGGAATCACATATAACTACTGTGAAAAGAATTCTAAGATAGCTGAAGAATACTAAGGAATTTGGCTTATGGCATAGAAGAGAAGGCAAATTTGAACTGAAAGTGTTTACCAATGCTGATTGGGCTGGAAATCTTGATGAATGAAAGAGCACAACTGGAGGAGCATTCTTTATGGGTGATAGACTTGTCACATGGATTACCAAGAAGCAAGGATGCATCTCTTAGTCTATTGTAGAAGAAGAATATGTTGTTGCTACTGCAAACTGCTCAAATATTGCATGGATCAAATAGTTACTGGAAGGTATGCATATGAAGATCATAGAACCAGTAATTATCTATTGTGATAACACCATTGCAATAAATATTTCCAAGAATCTAGTCATGCATGCAAAAAATAAACACATTTCCATCAAGTATAATTATTTAAGAGAACAAGTTCAAGAAAAAGAGGTGATACTTGAATATGTGCAATCAAAAGAACAATTGGCTGATATCTTCACCAAGCCATTGCCCAAGGATACATTTGAGTACCTGAGAAAAATACTAGGGGTCAAACCCATGTCTACCAGTCAGTAAAAGGATAGAAGGCTGCATCAGCCATATATTATTAGAATATCAATCATGATTAATGCAAGCAGAAGATGAACTTCAAAGCTACATTTATATATAGAAAGGTATATATCAAAACCAAAAACCGGAGCATATTGTTATATTTATGATGGATAAAGGAAATTCAACGAATATATTATGGATAAAGAAAATTGTTTGACAAAGTGTGAGATATTTGTAAAATATTTTTTTGGCATTGTTGTCAAAGGGAGAGAATGTATTCATATTATCATTAGAACCTACTTATTATCAGATTACTCTGAACAGGGAGAGATCATATCCATAGGGAGAGAATTTGTATAAAAGTTGCAAATAAAAGACAATGACATCAAAGAAGAAGAATAGTCAAAAGAGATAAACTAACACAAACAGAGGACAAAATATATCAAAAGAAGAGACAAAGAAAGCTAGAACAATCAAATCTAAGATAACACAGAGCTTACCAGTGGTTAGACATTTTATCAGTTATCAAAAAAAACTATTTGGTAATTTGATGAATCTCAACAGTTGTATTTCATATTGTATTAGAAATAGTATAGTATGATAATATAGTATGTTGCCATCACTGCCAAAGAGAGAGATTGATGACATGTAAGTAGTTGAATGTTTGATAATGTTAAGTTGAAGATGATGCAAAACATTAAACCAATTAGTGGTTCGTATTGTCATTGATTTCAACTTGATATCATCTTTATGTTCATTTACATAATGCCAAAGTCTTCAGAGAATCAATAGAATAGAGGTTATGCTTTCAACAATGCATAAAAGTCAAGTATTCACTAAGTGACAGACAACACCAACTGAGTGCACACCATCGGTAAAGATAGAGATAAAGTCAGTGATGCCTGATGAGCAAGAAGACAATGTTTCCCAATAAGAAAGATCTAATGATGCCCAATGGATGAAGATCCTGAAGCTAACTGAAGTTACACTGACAGAACTGGCAGTTGTCACCATTGACAAATTGAAGAATTGACCGACAGAACAGAGAGATCACAAAATGACAAAATATCTAGCCGGTATAGCTTAAGGATAAACTTAACTAATTCTTTTATTTATTTTATTTGACCACAATTAAGCAATTTTTTTATACAATTGGCAAGAAGATAACTAGGATATAAATCAGGAGTTAAAGTTGTAAATCAAATTGGCTAGATTATTTTTCACGCCAAGAACCAAGAATCAAGAATCAAGAATCAAGAAGCAAGAATCAACGAATATCATGTCTATATAAGAGACAAGCATGATTCATTTCCAAAAAAATAAGACACACGAGGGAGTGAATAGAAATTAGATGCTAAAAATAAACTTGTGAAGGATAAAATTCATATATTCCTGATCAATCAAGCTAAGGGAGAGCTAAAGAATTCTGCAGACACCGACAAATAGTGAAGCACATCACCACAGAGAAGAAAGTGTGGAGCACAAAGGAATTGAATTGATACATTTATCAGAGAGGTATTATACATAAATAGATCTAAATATTTACAATTCAAAGTTGCATTAGAAATATGTCATTGTGTTTCAGTTTAACCATGGAAGCATTAAGTCTCTTAATAGAGTGGGACTTAACCATCTTCTATAATTGAGGTATATCTTAACAGATTACCAAAAAGGTTGATTCCTGATAGTAGCATTGGTCTTACCTAAATCCTATTGACAGTCTAAGAAAGAGGTTGATTCAAGGATGGTAGTATGTAAGATTAGCATAAAGCCTATTGACAGTCTAAAGGCTGACTCAAGCATGGTAGCATAGATGAGAGATACTAAGTGACAACCTATGTATAAAAATCCTCTTACAAGGTCACACTTAACTGTGTGTTTGTAACCTTTAACAGGGTTGGCTCCTAACAGGGCTCACTTCAGAAGATTGAAAATTTGGGGTACCGGTCTAGTGGTTTTTTCCCTTAACAGGGTTTCCACATTAAAATCCATGTGTTATGTGTGTATGGTTTATTACTTTATTGTTTTACATTTTTCAAATGCATTTCTAGATTGATTGGTTTACTCTACATATTAACTAAGCTTCGGTAAATAAGTTTTATGGCTTATCAGTAATCAAGGAGAACAAGGACAGACAAGGTAAACTGACAAATAGTTAATTATTTCAAAGTATTTCAAGGCATACATCTTGTAGGGACTTAATAATCTGAGGTGTATTGATTGGTGGATTGAAGTTTAAAGGACATATTTTGAGGCCACTGATTCACCGCCCCCCTCTCAGTTATTACTAACAGTGTATATCAATATCTTTTGGAACATTATCAGCCTGTAGAGCTTGTTCTAGGATTTCCATATGTACTGTGGATATCTTGAGCAACTCAAAAGTGGAAATTTTGGCAGAGGCTCATTGAAATTGGTCTACCAAATCATATTTATGTCCAGGAATAGTAACCACATGTTTTTCTGCTAGTTTAGGAATAGTTATAATAGGAACCTTGGATGTTGATGTCGGTTTTGGAGGTCCTTTGATTGTAACCTGTGCTTGGCTCCATGTTACAGGATTCTAGTGGAATGAGACACCTTTGATTGTGACCACATTGATGGATTTAGTTTTGATGTCAAGCATATTGATCACACTGTCATTTTTGGAATAGGTGTAGTTTACCTCATTACTCTTCCCTTTAGATGTTTCTCCTTGACCATAATTAGGAAAGGGTTTATTGAATGTTGTATGATCCTCATTGGTAGTGTGTCCATCTACTTCAATCTTACCTCCTTCAATGAGGTCTTGGATGACATGTTTAAGCTTGAGGAAATTATTAGTCTTGTGTCCCTTGTTTTTGTGAAAGACATAGCAAGAATTATCATCCCACCATCTAGTTTTGACCATTGGTTCCCACGGTTTGGAATTTGGGATTGTAAGAACTTTGTTATCCAATAGTGTTTTTAGAACTGTCTCAAGAGGCTCTCCCAAAGGAGTGAATTTTCTTTGGGGTTTTGACATCCATGTCTGACCCTTGCTATTAAAATTGTTTGCTTTGGCTATGGGAGTTGTTACTTTAGTATCCTTTCTTTCTTGGATGCCACTAGTTAGATTGAATACCTTGGGTTTAGGATTAATGTTAGAGGCATCAACCATGCCGTCATTAACAACATTTTTTTTTTGTTTCCACCATTTAGGCTTGGAGTTGAAGTTTTTGGTCTTGTTTTAATTTTGAAGGGTGATCTCTCCCCTTTTGACCATGACTTCCTCAATACAGAGGGCATTTTTAATCATTCTGTCAAAGCTTGGAGAGTCTTGCATTTGCAATGCATAGTTTAATTCAAGTACTAGATTATTAACGAATATCTCCATCTTCTCTATTTTGGGAATGGCCCTTGAATATCATGCAAAAATCTTCCTCCATCTTTGTAAGAAGTGTGTAAATGATTCTCCAGTTTGTTGTTTGGTGTTACATAGGTCCATCATAGCTACATCATGTTGGATGTTGTAGGAGTAATTTTGAATGAAACTTTGGATCACCTCCTTGAATGTATTGATCTTACGGTTTAGTTTTGAGAACCACTCAATGACATTACCTCCTAGACTTCCTAGAAATAGTCGCATGAGGTATGTTGGCTTGTGCATGTATTCTATGCTAAGAGCACAAAATTACCTCACATGGCCATGTGGGTCTTTTTCTCCTGTGTACATGTCATACTTTGGTCTTGCCACATTGGGGGGAAATGGGACCATAGTGATACTCTTGTCAAAAGGAAATGGAAAAATGGCATCTAAAGAGTATTTTGTTTTAGGCTTCTCCTTCTCCTATTTGATATTTATGAACTTTGTTTGCATCAAATTGAGTTGCTTGGTGAGAATGGATATCAGATTTGGTACCTCATTTTCTTTGAGTTTTTCTACATCATAGTCCTTGGGTAATTTAACACCTATGGACGCTAGATGGAGTAAGTACTTTTCTTTATCATCATCAATTATCCTTTCCAATATCTTGTAGAATATTTTACTTTGTTTGAGTTTTTCGTACTCATCTTCAGGAATCTCCCCTTCATTGTTTGATCGAAACAGATCACATTCAAACTTGGGTCCTTCTTCATCATCTGTGTCTTTGGGTTTTTGGTGTTTTCCATCATTATAATCCTCAAAATCCTCACTCCATTTGCAAGTGTTGCTATCCATTTGAGGGGAATATAGATTGAGAAGGGAACTATGATAAGTTTCTCATTGAAAGTGTGGTGTTTTAGGAGGCACTTTCGATCCTTTAGATGTGTACTTGTTGCATCTTGTGTTAACCACAAATTTGTTCCTCAACTTTTGTCAACATTTCCCAATAGTGAAAGTGAGAGTTTTAGATTGTTTAAGTGGGTGTATCTAGGAAAAAGTAATTGTTTGTTGTTGGTGGATGTAAATGATTCCAATGTTATATGGTTAGAATGCCATGATAGTGAGTTGGGAACCAAGTTTTTTGGTAGAAAGTGGGTAGACCACACATATTGAACTAATCATGAAAGACTGAATAAGCATGCAAGGTAGATGTTTCAAAAGAGCTTTGGAATTTCAACAGGGAGACCAAAAGAGACAACAAGAACAAGCTAAAGAGATAAAAGGGTATCCCAATCAACTGAGACTCTCTACGAAAAAATCCTACAAGTACCCTCTATCCTGAATGTGAGCCCCCAGATGTGAGCCTCTGATGATACCAGATGTGATCCTAGAATCTAGATGCGACTATGTGCTGACCAAATGTGAGCCAATATACTAAATGCAATCCTAAATACTGCATGTGACCTGGGAAATCCGCAATGCAATCTTATGATGCCTTTGTTAATTTTGGTTAGTTCTAAAAAGTTCATTTTTGAAGTGCGTGAAGTAGCTTGTTTCTAGATTAGGTTAGGAGGTGTCGTACTGTATGAAAAACACTTGTACTTCAAGGTTTGAAACTTGTTGATTGTTTTGATGAGGTTTATTTTTTTAATGATCTTTTGAACACATCAAACAGATTTGCATTGTTAGGAGGGTAAAAAAACACTCATATTTTCCTATTCTCTAGGTGGAGGATGAAAATCGTTGCTCATTGCCTCAAGTACACACTCAAATGCTAATCAAAATACAACTATCACCAAGCATGCAATGGCTCTAGTCACGATGTTGTATTAGCCGACTCCAAACACAAGTGAGGGCACAATATGACGAGTGTCTTGGGGAAATTACTTTTTGCCTTGCACAAAGATTATCACCCTTTTAGGGATGAATCAAGAATTCTTTCAGTTGAAGTTGTAGATTATTGGGCATTCTATTTGAAACCATCCCCTGTAGAATTGCACAAGGAAAAATTCAGGCATATAGCCCATTGAGTACCCGAATATATGTAGTCTCGCAAGCAAGTTTCAAGCGGCTCCACTCTATATATAACCAGATATGTTCCAGGAATGATGTCAAAATTCCATGAACAAAACCAGCTCCATCTTCTAAGGTAGTGAGTTGGAAGGGTTGGTGTAAAACCTGTCCTCACTTGGGTCATTCCCGAGAGATTTTTTCCTCAACTGACAGGCCCTCTACTATTTAAATATGAGTACCAAGGATTGGCGAGCTTTGGATGTCTAGATTTCTAATTATTTTGAAGAAGAAGAGCATACTCTCCTAATCTAAACCATTTTCTCCCAAAAAATGTAAAGCAAAGTTCATTCCTTCAAGCTATGTTGAGCTCAATTTAGTTTGTTCCTATTTAAGAAAAACAAGATTGCTTGAAAAGGAAATTTTTCTTTGTTCAATTAGCCACAAGATTTAGTGAGTTTCTTGTCCAATTACTAAACCAAATTGAATTTAAATGATTGAACTTACTCTTTGATCCCACATATTTAGTGCTTTGATTGTCCAATTTCTGATCCCAAAAGAAATTATACAATGTAGTTGTTCATTAAACCACAAGATTTAGTGATTTGAGTTGTTCATTTACTTGATCCAAAAAGAATTAGATGATGTGTTTGCTTGTTCAGTTAACTCCAAATTTTGTTCAACCCATAAACTGATGTGTGAGTTTCTGATTTTCCTTAAAAGGAAAAGAGAAAAATCCTCTAGTTAGTTTAGTGATAGATTGGAATATGTATCTTAATTTGGAAAGAAAGTAAATAGAAGTCAAGATGGAGGTTGGGTAACCTAAAAAACCAAGTTAGTATCTGTTTATGTTAATTCCCACGAAAACCCTTAAGAACAACCTGCAAAAATGTGTTAGGCTGCAAGACATCAAAAACACAACTTGTCAAATGTTTAGAGTTAGGCAAACAAAGTGTGTAAACTCTCTAACCAGATGCGAGCCTAAAAAATCACTGAATGTGATACAACATACTGTATGTGAGCTTTCTTACTAGATGCGACAGTATGCTCCCCAGATGCGATCCTAAACTGAAAATGATCCAAGAAGTCCTGGATACAAGCCTCATTTACCGTGGTGCAATGGCGTATCCCGTATGCAATCCAGAATGATAAAAAATGAGCCTATAACAAAATTCTGGGCATGCAAATTAGTGAAAAAGTGATGGAAAATAAGGCCAAGTTGGAAATCAAGTCCCACGGTGAGCTCCAAAAATGTGTGTATATTTGTGCACCTGTTATCTGTAACATAACACTTCAATAAGTTATTATATTAGTGAAAAACAAGGGTTAAAGAGCATATAAACCATAAAATTGACTTATTGCTTTCTAACAAGGATGAGTGTAGCATATAACATAAAATCCCTCAGATTTATGCTAAATACCAGTGACATAAACAACCTAGCATGAAAGATTTAGTTTAAAACAAGCTAATATTTAATGAGCAATGCATATTAATCTAAAAATGGACATTCTAACAATGCATAAGCATAAACTATTAAATGAAATATGACTCTAAGTCTATTCCAATAGCATAACAATGCATTTACAATATGAGATGAAGGCTTATTTGTGCCCCAAAATGCCTACTATTTATAGAGAGAGATAGAGAGAGAGAGAGAGAGAGAGAGAGAGAGAGAGAGAGAGAGAGATCATTAATGGTGG
>MU228323.1:1502799-1513710 GCA_018584345.1 Thuja plicata | reverse complement strand
TATATATATATATATATATATATATATATGTATATATATATTCTATAATAATGATAGAGTCATTCATATTGTTTTCTAATGAAATGTTATGAGCTATAAAAGTGAAGGAGTGAATTTTCTATGTGATAAATCCTATTTTGAAAGCTTAAACAAAAATTGTTTATATAACATGATTCCAGGTTTTTAAACAAGTTTTGGGATAAATTTTTTTTATTTAGTTGGTAGGGAGAGGGCCCTAAACCTAGATAATAATATATCACATTACAACATAGAATATAGGACCACACTTCAAGCCATTACAACCAAAAGCCACGAAACCCAACAATAAGAAAAATTAATAAAAAATAGATGAGTACCATCCACTTTACCTAATCTATCCCTAGTATCACTATAATCTATACTATTTTCTTTCATCATTTGAGTATAATAGAGAAAAAAAACCTTTTCCATAAAGAATGAGTTACAAACTCCTAGTTTATACTTATCATGGAGAAACATAAAATAAAAATGATGTAAAGTTTTACCAGTTTAACAACGAACATTTCAGCATAACACTTGATACTAAATAAAAAAAACTAAATATAATTATATTTGTAGATAGCCTCTCATTCCTTTAAGAGACTAGAGAGATCCTTCTACTACTCTTCATTGTCACCACCCTAGGTTTCATCCTTTTCCCCATATTCTTGTTTCTTCTTCTTAGCATTCTTCTTGAACCTTCTCTTTATAGTGACTATGACAAAGATAATATTCTTCATAATGCTAACCCTTAAAAAAAAAAGAGAAGAGATATCGGTATTAAAATTCTCTTTAGTACTAGTATAATCAGTAATAGAATTCTCTAGACTAGCCACTATTTCCTGGATTTCATTGATTTTATCTAGAGTGATGTCATCTTTCCAAGAATCCAAGCTAGGAGTTGAAGAATTATTAGTTAGAAAAGGTTCATCAAGATGGATAGGGATGTTACATGCATTATTTACCATCTCCCCCAAATTATAAAGGTTCACAGTAATCTCTGCATATTTTTTAGCTTCCTCCTCATCCAACTCCTATTTCTCTTTTACATAATCCTTATTAGCTAAGTTGTCAGAGGTATCACTATCTTCAGGCTCATATTCAAAGTTTGTTTTAGGGACCACTTCGTCAGTAATAAATTTACCTTTAAGATATTTTTTTTTGAAATGATTTGACCTACCTTCACTAGAGCTCATATCATATTTATTTTTTCTAGAGCTAGAGTCCATTTTGTGGCCTTCAAGAAGTGTTTTGACTTTGTCATTTTCCTCCATATCAACATCAATGATCCTATTTTTATCTCCATTATTGAATTTCCTAGACTTGNGGGGGGGGGGGGGGGGGGGGGGGTAGGCTTGTTGTCTAGGGTTTCCCTTTTAGCCTAGGTAGTATGATGCAAGGTGGGGTAGGGATCCAACTTCTTCCAAAGTGTTCTCCAAAAATAGTTAACAAACTTACTCTCTCGGTCAGAGGTGATACTCCTTGGTAATCCATGCAATCTGACAATCTCTTTAAAGAAAATATCTTCTATATGTACTACATCTAATGTTTTCTTACATGGTATGAAATGTTTCATCTTAGAAAATATATCCATAAAAAAAATATAGAATCATTACCTCTTGTTTTCCTAGGTAATCCAAGAACAAAATCTGCACTGATATCACTCCAAGGTTTCCCAGGAACACTAATCAGTGTATACAATCTAGTATTCTGACTTACTCCCATTTTCTAATTGACAAAATCCACAATTTATCATAAATTTTTGAACATCCTTATACAAATGAGGCCAAAAGTACCTCTCCTTCAATAAACTCAATGTTTTATCAGTACCAAAATGTCCAGCCAATCCACTACTTTGTTTCTCTTTTATCAAATTAGTTCTCATTGATCCTCTCAGTATACACAAAATAATACCTTTGAACAACATATATTCCTGAATAAAATTTTCTTCATAATTACTTGTTTGATTTTAATTAGGTTCTTTTCACACTCTCCACTACTCTGAAAAATTAGGATTATTTTTATACAAATTCTTCATGTCATCGAAACCAAGAACTTCAATTCTCATTTCAGCCAAAAAAGATCTTCTTCTACTCAATGCATCAGCAACTCTGTTAGAGACTCCTGGTATAGGAGCACCCAAGGTGGAAACCAATGAAGGAATAAGTATTCCATGAAGGTATTGTTTTGATTTCAAATTCCAAGTGCCTAGAAGGATCAAAGGATCCTTAATATGTAATAAAAAGTAACATTAAGTAAGGCCTCGTAGCCTAGAGTGCACTATAAAATATATGGTTACTATGGTCAAAGGGACTTAGGATGGATGGAAATAAGTTTTTTAATATATATTTAATTCATTTGAGGAATTTACACCTTTTTTAGGTCCCTAGGGTAGATAGGGAGTCAGTTGTTCAATATTGCAAAAGTTATCAAATTGCTGACAACAATTTTTGCATTTTTAATGACAACTTTTTCAAATATATATTTCAAACATTCATAACCACCAAATTGTGGTTTGAACATGTTGGGACACTATTATAAGGATCAAAAAACCAAATTTGAGTTGTTTATTGCAGGAATTTAGAAAAAAAAAACCATATAAATTCAATAAAAATTTTGCATTTTTCTGTAAAAATGACTGGTGTTTTACTTAGCCTGACCCCGTACGGATTGAAACTCAAAATATGACTACATGAGAAGTTTATAAATATTATTATCTTTCATTTGAATCTATTTAGATCCTCTAAGATTGTGTGTGGAGGGATAAAATGTGTTGCAGACTTTTGCAGGTCATGTTTTGGGCCTAACTGAGGGTTTTTGCATTCAAACCGCCATCTCTCCCTAATGAGCCATTGAAAAAATTTTAAAATTGGTGAGGAGGGAGTTTGGAAGATGTATTTTAATATTATTGTCTTACAATGGTTCAATTTAGTAAGAAGGAGTTTGTGTTGAAGAGAGGCTAGGCATCCAAAATGTGAATAACAGTGTTTTGAGTGCAGACCCCATAACTCTCAGTTGGAGTGGCTTCAAATGTCAAGAATTTGGACTTAGGATATTTTTGGAAGCCTTAATAGTTCCCCCATTCTTCCTTTGAGAAATATATGTTTTTGTTAGGTGTTCCTTCATTAAGTGGCATAATTAGGCCTTTGAGAAATCTGAGATCACGAGAGTTAGAGGAAGATCCAGACCTTGGCCTTTTGTGGGAATTGTTGTCTCATGGAATGTGTCTAAGAATTCCATTAATACTTGGATGTTATTTAGGGTAAATTGGTGTTTTCCTCACAAAATTAGTTTGGAGGCCTAGAAGGATACTAGTGCAAAAGTGAAATTTGGTGCTCTAAATGATTGGTAGACCAGATTAGAAGATTGGATAGGATCTTGTGGTATCACTAGAGGTTATACAATAGATTAACACTTTGTTTGAGTCTAAGAATTAGTTTTGTGGGCATTAAAGAAATCAGGGTAGTTTGGCGATGCCTAGTCTAAAGGGGTATATCAAGTCTTGTGGATACATTGGTTGATGTAACCATGGATTTGCATTATGGGGATGGTTATGATAGTGGATCAGGATGTTGAGAAAGTTACATTAAGGTGTGAGGTTTGGTTGGAGGTAGGCCGTATATCAAAGGGAGTAGTTTCTTGATTGAAGAAAGGACACACTTGAGGAGTTTCAAGTGGTAATTGATCAAACCTCTTCATCAATTTGTATCAAAGAAAGAAAGATTCTTAGAAGAAGTATTGAGAACCATGTCTATAGATGAAGGAGATACAGAGATCCCATCAAGGATCACTAATGTAGAACTTGCAACGATTATGAAGGAGCAGATGTCATAAAATAAAGATTTGAGGAAAGAATTGGAAAGACTCAAAGGAAAGGTTGACAAGAAGGGTGGTGGAGACTCTAATGTAAATGAGGAAGGGAGTGAAGAAGATCCCCTTGAGCAGGAAGAGGAAGAGGTTCTTCCAAATTAGAGACTACTTGTGAAGACCTTGAAGTCCATGGAGAGAAGGATAATGGATGCAAAACTAGATCTTCCCATGTATAAAGGGAAGATGGAACCCAATGCAGAAATGGATTGGGTTGATGCTCTCACAAGTTTCTTTGACTATGAAGATATTATTGAGAATCAAAGGGTAAATATTGCCTCAAAATTGAAAGGATTTGCACTCACATGGTGGAATTTCACTTAGGATGAAAGGGTGAAGAATGGAAAAAACATAAATAACTACTTGGAAGAGGATGGTAGCATTGCTCAGAGAGGCATATGTCCTTGAAGATTATGAAGTACAACTTCATAAGAGGAGGATGAGTTTGAGGTAGAAATAATTAGATGTCTCAAGTTACACTGAAGAGTTTCAAAGGCTTTTCATGAAATCCAAAGTGGCAGAGCTTGAATGTGTGAAGCTTGATAGGTACATGCAAGGATTGAGGATTACAATTCAAGATGAACTTAGTTTGAGTAGACCTACCATAGTATAGAAATGTTATCAATTAGTATTGAAAGTTGAGGAAAAACTCAAGAGGAAACAAGAACAAGGTGATAGAGGGAGAGGACAAAGAGACTTTGCAAACAGGGGCAGAGGCATGTCTAGTGGAAGAGGACAAGGTCAAAAGGACTATGGAGAATCAAGCCATGAACATAACCAAGGAGAGAGAAGCTCTAGGGTAACCTTTAGGGGAATGAGATCAAATGCTAGAGGAATATTTGGGGGAAGAGACACAAATACCATCAAGTGCTTTAGATGTCATCAACCACGGCACTTAGCATCATATTGTCCTGAAAAGGGGAACAAACAAGGAGAAAGGAGGATAAATTTGGTGAGGGATGATTACACACACACTATACACTCACATGAATCCTTTGCAGCACCTAAACTAGGAAATTCACTCATGATGAGAAGGACTTTGATCAAAGAACCTAGTACACCAGAGCCAAACCAAAGAAAGACACTTTTCAGAACTACATGCAAAGTGGGAAATAAGGTATGTAGAGTGGTTATTGATTCTGGTTCTACTGATAATTTGGTGTCCCTTGAACTAGTTGAGAAGCTAATACTAAAGATGATTACACACTCCACACCCTACAAGGTGTCATGGATCACAAAAGGGAAGCATACAGTCATTGAAGAGAAAGCATGGATAGAGTTTCAGAATGGGAAGTACAAGGATAAAGTACTTTGTGACATAGTACCTATAGATTCATGCCATTTTCTCTTGCGGAGGCCATGGAAATATGACTTGGAGGAACACCATTATGGGAGGAAGAACACCTACTCCATAGGACACCAAGGTAAGAAGGTAACTTTACTACCCATGCCTAGTAATGGTTAAGAACAGAAAGATTCCAAGATTTTGTTTGTAGGAGAAAAATAATTTTTAAAGGTGTTGAAGGAGAAAGATACTCTTTGTTATGCATTGATTATATTTCCAAAACAAGATGAAGGGAAGGTATTGAAGATAAAAGAGGAACCTAGGAGAGTAGGTCCTAAGGAGGTAGTAGATTCGGTAGAGATGTATAAGGGAATTGTAACCAAGGAGTTACCAAATACCTTACCCCTAATTAGACAGATTATCCATAATATTGATCTAATCCTTGGAGCCACACATCCAAATAAAACAACATATAAAAGATCACTGTGATTGAGTGTGATGCATCTAATGTGGCTATAGGGGTTGTTTTAAGACAAGAAGGGAGGCCCATTGCATTTTTTCAGTGAAAAGCTGAATGAGGCTAAGAGGAAGTACTCCTCTTATGTTCTTGAGAATTATGCTTTAGTGAAATCCTTGAAGAAATGGAGGTACTACCTCCTTCCAAAGGAGTTTATTGTTTTTACTGACAACTAGGCACTCAGTTTTTTGAACAGCTAGGAGAAGTTGAGTCACAAACACATGAAGTGGGTTGAATCAATCCAAGCATACACCTTTTCAATCAAGCACAAGAAAGGAGTTTTTAACAAAGTGGTTGATGCTTTGAGAAGGAGGGACATGACAATGCAAGCACTAAAATTGCAAAGTATAGGTATTGACTTCTTGAAATGTATGTATAAAAATGATGAGGATTTTCATGAGATTAAGAAGGTTTTTTCTGATTTTTCTGAAGCATATCATATTAAATATGATGATTACTTGATCCAAGATGGTTTTTTGTTTAAAGGACATCAACTATGCATTCCTAGGTGTTCTATGAGAGACAACATAATGAAAGAGAGATATTGTGGAAGCATGAGTGGGCACTTTGGGTTGGATAAAACTCTCGAATAGGTAAGAAGACAATATTTTTGGCCTAAAATGAAGTGGAATGTAAGGAATTTCATTTAATAATGCACCATTTATCAAAAGTCCAAAGGAACTTCCACCAATGCTGGTTTGTATCAACCATTACCCATACCTACAAGGCCATGGGAACGTTGTAGTATGTTTTTTTTAATGGGACTACCTATGACTCAAAAAGGTTTTGATAGCATCTTTGTTGTAGTAGATAGGTTTAGTAAGATGGCACATTTCATGCCATGTAAAAGTACTAGTGATGCAACCTATGTAGCAAATATGTTTTTCAAAGAAATGGTGATGATACATGGACTTCCTCAAACTATTGTGTATGACAGGGATGTGAAGTTCATTGGAGATTTTTGGAGAACCTTATGGAAAAGGTTGGGGATAAACTTGAACTTTAGTTCAGCATATCATCCCTAAATAGATGGGCAAACTGAAGTTTTAAATATGTCTTTGGGTAACCTATTGAGGTGTTTGACAAAGAAATATGGAGACAAGTGGGATAATGTTCTTTCACAAGCTGAATTTTCCTTTAATGATTCTATAAACAAAAGTACAGGTAGAATTCCATTTAAATTGTGTATGGTCAAAACCCAAGAGGTATATTGGAGTTGAGGGTTCTTCCTCAAGATGGGCAAGTTAGTACTGATGGAGAATAGTTTGCTAACATCATGAAAGAGATCCATGATCAATTAAGGTTGGCATTAAAAAAAGTTCACAAAAGTATAAGGAGAGTGCTGATAAGAAGATGAGGGATGTGGAATTTTAGGTGGATGATTTGGTATGGGCATACTTGAGGAAGGAGAGGGTGCCTAAGGGCAGGCATACAAAATGTCTCATGAAGAAAGTGGGCTGTTACAACATTTTGAAGAAACATGGGTTGAATGCTTATGAGATTTATTTTCCATCTCACCTTTGTATTTCTCCTATCTTCAATGTTTTTGATCTAACCCCATATAAAGGTCATTTTGATGTAGGTTCATAAATCCATGTTGATGAATTGCAGGAAGATATTATAAGTATTCCTTCTCATGCACCAAAGAAAGCTGAAAAGATCATTGATACAAGGGTAATCAAAAGAAATATGAACAATGTGTAAAAAAAAATACCTTCTGAAGTGGCTTGGACAATCATAAGAAGATTCCACTTGGATGGATGAGGTAGCTCTGTAGAAGCATGCTATTACATTGGAGCAACTTATCTCAAGTGGAATTAAGATCGATCCAGCTGGGGAGTATGGTACCGAAGCACCCAAGGTGGAAAAAAATGAAGGAAGAAAGCTTCCATGAAGTTATATTTTTTTATTTTATAGGCCAAGTTCCTATAAGGATTAGAGGATCCTTAATATGTAATAAAAAGTCCCATTCTATAAGGCCTAGTAGCCTAGTGTGCATTATAAACTCTATGGTTACTATGGAAAAAGGTACTTAGGATGGATAGAGATAGGTTTTTTAATATATATTTAATGCATTTGAATCTTTTACACCATTTTTAGGTCCCTAGGGTAGATAGGGAGTCAGTTGTTCAATATTGCAAAAGTTGTCAAATTCCTGACAACTATTTTTGCATTTTTAATGACAAATTTTTCAAATATATAGTTCCAACTTTCATAACCACCAAATTTCAGTTTGAACATGTTGGGACACTATTATAATGATCAACAAACCAAATTTGAGTTGTTTATTGAAGTAATTTAGAAAAAAACATAAAAATTCAATAAAAGGGTGCATTTGTCTGTAAAAAAATGATTGGTGTTTTACTTAGCCTTACCCCATATGGATTGAAACTCAAAATATGACTCAATGGAATGTTTCTAAATCTTCTTAGCTTTCATTTTAATCTTGTTAGAGCCTCTAATATTGAGTGTGGAGGGAGAAAAAGTGTTGCAGACTTTTGTAGGTCTTGTTTTGGCCCTAACTGAGGTTTTTTACATTTAAACCTCCATCTCTCCCCAATGAGCCGTTGAAAAATACTAAAAATTGGTGAGGAGCCTGGATTTTGGAGGATTTATTTTAAAATTATTATGGTCTTAAAATGGTTCAATGCAGTAAGAAGGAGTTTGTGTTGAAGAGAGCCCAGGCATTTGAATTGTGACTAACATTGTTTTGAGTGTAGACCCCATAACTCGCATTTGGAGTGGCTTCAAACCTGAAGAATTTGGATTTAGGATATTTTTGGAAGCCTTAAGAGTTCCCCCATGCTTCCTTTGAGAAATCTATGGTTTTTTTAGGCCTTTGAGAAATTTATTATCAAGAGACATAAAGGAAGATCCAGACCTTGGCCTTTTGGTAAAATTGTTGTCTCATGGAATGTGTATGAGAAATACAATAATACTTGGATGTTATTTGGGGAAAACTGGTGTTGTCCTCACAAAATCAATTTGGAGGCCTAGAAAGATACTAGTGCAAAACTAGAATTTTGTGCTCTACATGATTGGTAGACCAGATTAGAAGATTGGATAGGCTCTTGTAGTATCACTAGAGGTTATACAATATATTCCAACTTTGTTTGAGTCTAAGAATCAGTTTTCTTGCATTGAAGCAATAAGAGTAGTTTAGGGACGCCTAGTCTAAAGGGGTATATCAAGTCTTGTGGGTGCATTGATTAGATGTAACCATGGAGTTGGGTTGTGGGGCTAGTTATGATAGTGGATCAGGATGCTAAGAAAGTTACATTAAGGTGTGAGGTTTGGTTGGAGGTACTCCATATATCAAAGGGATTAGTTGCTTGATTGAAGCAAGGACACACTTGAGGGGTTGCAAGTGGTAATTGGTCAAACCTCTACATCAACTCCACTCTTATGCTTGATCACAAATGTAAATCTCTACAAATACTCTACTCATTTCATATGTCTCTGATTCAACTTATTTTGACTACCCAAATATTGTAAACCCTTATGATCAGTATACAAAAAAAATTATTTTGGTGTTAAATAATGTCTCCACTTCTTCAGAGCTTGCACAATAACATAAAACTCCTGATCATAGACATAATATTTCCATTTTGCATCATTAAAATTTTAACTAAATAAAGCAACAAATTTACCTTCTCGAGACAACACAGCTCCAATTGCACTTCCACTTGCATGACATTCAACTTGAAATACCTTATTGAAATCATGTAAGGCTAACATAGATAATTCAAAAACCTTTGGCTTTAAAGCTTCAAAACTCTTATCAGCTCCATGTGTCCGTTTGAATTCTCTTTTGTCTCCTCTCATTATTCCAGTCATAGCATTACAAATATAACTAAAATTTCTGATAAAATTCTTGTAAAAACTTGCCAATCCATGAAATGATCTTACCTTAGTGACATTTTCAGGTGTAGGCCAACTCAATATAGCCTCAACCTTCTCAGGATCCATCTTGAAACCATCAGCTGAAATCACAAAACCCAAATATACAAGTTCTTCTTTCATGAAGGAACACTTCTTTAGAATTATCAACAACTTTTCTTCTTGCACTCTCTACAACACTTTCCTTATATGCATCAAACGCTCATCTCTAGTCTTATTGAATATCATAATATCATCCAAATACACAACCACACACGTATTCAATAATTTATTTAGAGCTTCATTCATTAACCTTATAAATATACTCGATGAATTAGTTAAACCAAAAGGCATAACCAACCACTTATACAAACGTTCCTTTTTCTTGAAAGCAGTATTCCATTCATCTCCTTCTCTAATTCTAATCTGATGATATCCACTTTTCAAATCAATTTTGGTAAAATATCTTGGTTCACTCAAACAATCCGTTATGTCATCCATTCTCGATATAGGAAACCTATACTTTACTATGATCTTATTGATTAATTTGGAATCAGTGCACATTTTCCATTATCCATTCTTCTTAGGTGTTAATATAGAAGGTACTACACATGGACTCAAACTTTCTCAGATCAAGCCTTTATTCAACAATTCATGTACTTGTCAATTAAGCTCTTGATTTTTAGTAGGTGTTAACTGATGTGGTGCTTTGTTTGGAAAAATAGCTCCAGGAATCAGATCCATATAGTGACTGATATCTCTCCTTGGTGGAAAACCATTAGGGACATTATCTAAAATTATCTCCTTGTACTCAGTGAGCAATTTACCAACTTCTGTAGGAATTTCATCTTCTATATTCTTACTTGGTTTTTTAGGAATAAAAGAATAACATATATAATTTATTTTCAAATGTTTAACAAACTATCTACCTTCCATCAGACAAACTTTCACAAATGTACATATCTCACCAACAGAATCTTTAACCAAAGGTAACAAAACTTTCTTCTTACCATCAACCCAAATAGAGTATCTATTCAATCTTCCATCATGTATAGCATGTCTATCATGTAGACGTCCAAAATCATCCTTATATTAATTTAATTAATATTCCCACAACATGACAGTTAAATTAATTATATTTGTTATATTCTTCTATCTATTTAATTAAATTTATTTAATTAAATATGATTCATTCTCCTAAGTATTTGAATCTAATTTAAATACTATCCCTCTTAATGTATTAGATTTTATCTAATACATTATCCCTCCATAAATCCCCTTTTAAATAAATTTTAAATTTATTTATTTCCCCACATTCTAATATTCTTCTAAACCTCAATTAATT
>MU228323.1:1468616-1482244 GCA_018584345.1 Thuja plicata | reverse complement strand
TTCCCCCCCCCCCCCCCCCACCTCTCATTTGTGTGTGCTATATTTATTATATTAATTAGTATCAGAGATAGTGTCCTGCTTGGGAAGCTTAAAAGATTGAGGATATTCAGGATGTCAACCTTTAAGAAGGGTAGTTCAAGATTTGACAAAAAAAAACTATACTATATAGAAGGACCAAATTATTACACAGTTACGATGGCTTGGTGAATAACATTGAGTTGTTACAAAGAAAGATAACAAGCCTCCTATTGATATTTCCACTTTGATTGTAGATGAAAAGAAATAATTTAAGTGTAATGATGAGGCCAATTTAAGGCCTATGTAGTATATATATATATACCCAACTAATGCAAGACAAAGAGGTACAATATTTAATTCAACATATATATATATATATATATATATATATATATATATATATATATATATATATATATGTTACATGGTTATGTTGAATTAAATATTGTACCTCTTTGTCTTGCATTAGTTGGGTAGTTCTTCATGTAGCCATGTGATAAGAGAAAAAGTGAATATAGAAAAAATTATTATGAATTCTATCTTGGATATGTGTTGTTATGTTTGTGCACACTAATCTCTCACAGGAAATGGTGAGTCAGCGGGAAAGGAAGAATTCAACACCAGAAGATGAAGTGGTTGTTAGGGATTTTTCTTGTATGAATCACAATGCTTGAAATGACTACTTGAAAACTATGCCTTATGATACTGATTCAGAGACAAGAAAAGCCTAATTGCTAAGGACTGGATAAGGTCCTTCATTTTTGAGCTCCACAAATACTCAGGCAGATTTTACCTCTTAAGATTGCTGTTTACACAGTATTTGTTGATGTGGACACTGATTTTCTATGTATCTTTATTGAACCAACTTATGAATTACCTTGCAAATAACCAAGCATAACCAAATCCAAGATATAACCATACAAACCATAATTATATGCATAACAACAATCAGTGATACAAGGATTCTCATCCTTCTTCCTTTTCTTTATAGGAGGGATAACCTAGTTGATTCACTCTTCAAGTAATCAATAATATGGACACTATCCTGCTGACATAGGTCCTTAACAATTTTAGTTTATCTGTTCTTAGTAACAAAGTGTTTTGATTGATTTGGTTTTGGTATATTGGAATAACTTAGACAAAGATTGATTATCAGACTGTTTTCTGAACCAGTGCCTATCCTTTGGGCTACAGAGTCAAATATAAGCTAAGATATCATAAAAACAAAACACAGTAAACTGCCTTACAGTTCATATACAATTCAGGTAAGTTGCCTTACAAGCTACCCTATCACCTCAAATCTATCGTATCAAATCCTTAAACAAAGTAGTATACTCCCTGAAATTACTTACAAAACTTAGTTCTTTCCTTGAAAGAAACTTGCAAGTAATCAAATGGTTACCTTATAACCAGAATGTTTCAGAATACCTTGTAAACTTAACACAGAAGAGCACATACAAAGAAAAAAGAGACAAAAATATAGGAGAGTAAAATTGCACCGTATATTATTTATATGATCCATCTTTCCATACATGAAAGATTACACAGCTTCAAAAGATAGACAGAAACCAGAATATCTGAATTCTGTGATATATTATCTCTTCTCCAAAATGTTCCAACATCAAAGACCCTTAACTATTGCAACTCTTACACTATATATAGGTTTATGACCATCTTGGAATCCCTTAAGGATGCAACAAGATTCGGATGGCCACAAAACCATAACCCTAAATTTACAAGAGAGATAAAAGAAAGAGAGAGAAGAAACGGTGAAAGGATTGATTCAAAAAGGTATAAACAGATATCTCTTGTTCTTCTCCCGATCTGGCGACTGCAATCAGATTTGTAAGTGGTAGCTGGTAGTAGTTATGCTGATTTTGGATAGTTATGCTTGCCTTCTCACCTACAATCTCCTTTTGTAATAACTATTCATCTTGTCTCTGAACAGTGTAGCACCAAGTGTTTACCTTACTCATCGTCCAAAATTTCTTCCTCTACTATAGGCTTCTTTTTCTTAGGTGTTGTCATGACTTCCCATGCCTTTACTTCATCATCTGATGGCCAATTGAAGTCCTGAGTACTCTGTACCTACACCTTTTTCCTGTCCCATCTTACATCAGTGATGTTTTTGACATCAAGTAGGAACTTGTTGATATATGTCTCAGCTTTGAATGCCTCATCCAATATCTTATTGAATCCTTCTATATCAGCCTCGGTTCCCAATAGAAATGTATCTTCATTAGGCATCTTGGTGTCAAACTCACTCCTCCAGGCATCTATAGCTTTTACCTGATCATCATCTCCTTTTAAGGCAGGAATAAACCTATTGAAATCATATGAAAAGAGACTCAATTTAGCCTCTATCTGGTTCAACTTTCCTTTGAAAAATGAAAGTGCAATGTTTACTCTTTTGATCTCATCTTCAACCTTTGTGACTATTGGAGGAAAATCTAGTCTTATGGCTTGTATAGATGACAATTTCTCAAACAAAGTTGCCCTGGCAGACCATTTTGTGAAGTAAGGGTTTAGAATTACAAGATATCCCATTACCTCAGTATGCAATATTGGCAACTTATTATATGTATTGATTACAACATAAGCTTTGTCTTTTAAAATCTCAATAGTATGTTGTAATATACCTTTCAATGCTTTCAAAGCTATTGCATTTCCTTTTTCTTCATCCACCTTTTGTTCCACAGCCTCTCCTGACTTAGGCTTGTCTTCAATCTGCATTGGTGGTGGTTGTGCAGGCACATACACTACCTCAGGCTTTGCCTCCAATTCATTTGTCAATGTCTTTATCAGCTGATCCCTCTGGTATAGTTGTATATGGAACATGTCTCTGTCCTTAGACAGTGCACTTGTTTCTTCCAATAGAGTAGTATACCTTTCAGACAATTGCTTTGTCTTATCCTCATTCAATTGGGCCCAGTGTGTCATAATTTGGGATATTTCTAAGTCCCATGTATTTTGTACTAACCACACCATCTGATTCCCCACCATATTCTCTTGAATATTTACTAATCGGGGCTTTTGATCCTTAGGGCTTAAGCTCCACATTGCAAAGGCCTGAGACTTTGGGTTATACCCAAATCCTTTGATCATTTCTCTCACCTGGACTTCACTAACCATTTTAAGGTCTGGCTGCTTTCTAATTTGATCTATAATGAAAGCAGATGCCAAATCCCATCCTTCAGCAAATAATATGCCACTTCCTAGCACCATCTTCCTGGCATCCTTAGGAGAGGTATCCTTATTCTCAGGATCATAATTCTGTAGGGCCACTAGGGCTTCATTTGTAATTGTGTCTTTCCCATCCATAGTTAATTGGGACCTTATCTGCTCTATTTTGTGCCACCTAAGGAAATCTTTAAACTCCTCTATCCTCACAAAGCTATCATCATCTAAGAATTTTTGTTGATGAAGCAATCTTTCATCAACACAGGCTCTGAGTGGTACCTCAACCTCATCTTCTAGGTCAGGCCGTTGCTTCTTACCTTCCCTGATTGCTTTTCTTAGGTTATGATCATATAACCTGGTGCCAGGTACTAAGGCCTTAGCCTTATCCTTTTTCTTACTTTGGCCCTCCTCTGAAGGTTGTCCTAATTCCAACTTTTGCCTCTTTGCAGCTAGTTCTTCTACATCATCTGGCTGCGTAGCAACTGTCAAATCTATAATGTGTTGTTCTGCTCCCTACAACTGTGGGATTTCAGCCATTTCTTTCTCTGAGGCTTGTTGTGGTGGAGGATTCACAAGAGGACGTGCATAATCACTATCATCATCACTCTCCTCTTTTGATTCTGAGTGTTTAGGTGACTGAGCACCTTTCTTATCTAAGACTGTATCCAATTGTTCTACTAGCACATACTAGTTGTCTATCATAGCCTTAATCCTATCAAAATATGAGAGATCGGGGTAAAAACCCCCAAATGACAACCCATTTCTTTTTATTTATGTCTGCAGATTTAGCAAATCCTAGATTCTCAGTCTTCTCATATGAATTTCATCTTCATCCAAGATGTTCCTTGTTGAATCTTCTTCTATGCATTCATAATGAACGTTGGTATTAGGGATAGTAGGAGTATACAACTTCCTAACCCCTGCCATGAATCCCTCTTGGTCAATGTACCTATAAGGGGCTGCCCCCATTCTATATTTCTCCAACCATTGACCCACTTCATCAATGGAATTCTTACCAATTGTAAAATTTGCAATTTTGAACTGCCTAGGAGTTATAGTCCCCTTTTTATGTGGTGCAAAGTGCTCATTATCAGTTAACATCAACTGCCAAATGAATTCCATAGCAGCTACTCTCATAGGCACATGATAAGGAAATAAATGGGGTGGATGAATACACTCATATACTCTGATGATGGTGAAATTCTCCTCCAAGAAGAAATCACCTCAGTTGTGGTTTCCATACCAATTTTCTTTATAATTGCAGGGCCTAAGCAATTGTATGATCTTCAATGGGACTCTAGTTCTGCTTGTCCCCAAACTCTACACAATTGGGTACACAATCCAATTCTAGAATGCACAGTAATCACACTCTCTAGAAGTATAATTCCAAACCCTAACCCAAAACTGGATAGGATTTGGTTGTGTCTGATAGAATCTCTGAGGAGACAAGTTATGCGTATCCATGATTACAAAGTTGAAGTATAAGAGAAGGTGCATTACGACTCAATAATGCAAGAATTTTGGATCCTTCTCCTTGGGGTTCTTTAATCACTTCTGGGTTGCAAGAAAACCCTTATGCATTTCATCTATTATATACTGTATGTAATCATAGCTGGAGCTTGAATGCACCTCTTGCAGGTCTAATACCATCATTAAGATGCCAGAACTGATTCTCTCTGCATCTCCATCAATCCCTAGCACTCTACATAGGGCATAAGCATTATAATTGATGTAGAAGTGTAGGTCCTTGTAGTAATATGGATTGGGCTCAACCATAGGACCTAAGTAATTTTTCAACTCTTTTAACATATGGTTCTGTAGTAAGCCTTTTGCAATACCAAGCTTGGAACTATATCTCTTTTCCTGCCTTGTCATGTCAATTTTTGTAGACATGGTGCTGAATAAGCCAAAGGGTTGCATGAATGAGTTTATATTCAAAATTAACAGGGCAGTGCCATCATCCCTTTTAATGGTCTTTGTTAAGGCATCATAGTGATTTTATAGGTCAAGAAATAGATCTATATCTAAGAAAACATCAGGAACAAGTAACCTAGCATGACCACATGTCCAAGGGTTTGAAACTGGGATGGGCTTATCAGATTTTTTATAGAAATAGGTGAAAAGAGAGAAACCTGTTGTGCCCAGGGTCAAAGCATCTCGAATGTTCTTGTACTCATCTAGGAGGACACTAGCATCGGCCTTCTTATTCTGTGTTTAACCTAGCAGAAGATGGAGAAACTCATCAGAGAAACTGGCTTTTCCTTTCTGTTCCTCTCAACTGCCTCCACTTGTTGAAGTGACACTCATAGCTCTGCTCATATCTACAATACCTTGAATCTTCTTTCTTACTGATATTGAAACAAATCTAATCTCAAATATCAGCTGTTTGCATTGAGCACAATCTCCTACAATTTAGAACTCTCTGATCAATTTTGAATACACTGCAAACTGCTCAAAATACCACTCTTCTAAAAATTAGCAACTTGGCTCTGAAAACTTGAAAGCATGGTGAATGGGAATGAGTGCACCATCAACTCCTTATAGCCGTCATTCAGATTACATAGCTCATAATTTAGAAACATCAGTTCTACCATTAATTTTCCATGCCGTGAACTTGAAAAACCTAGCCGTAGTTGCTGAAGTTGATAGGAAATCAAATTTTCAAAAATGAATCCTCGAAGCAATCATATAACATTTAAGAGAGCTGACATGTCACATTCTAATTCATTGTCTGTCTCACATCTCATCTACCCTTTTGCTTAGTAATAAAAATACACGCCTGTGATTGGTTGCCAAGAGATTTACTCTGTCATATCAGAAAACTGCCACCATTTTTTAGATTTTGTAATTAGGCGACCTTGCAACTGCATTAAGTCTCTTTGTCGTGGGCCTTTGTTATTAACCATGGTTCCATCTCAAGACCTGGCGACAATGTGTTTTCTTAACCTTGGCTAACCCAAGTGATCATCTGGCAATCACGTGACATAACTGAAATCAAAGTCATGAGAAGTTAACAATAACTCACCATTCTTTCTGAGACTTCATGACTAGCCATTACCATTAACCTTTACGGTTGTCTCCCTGTCACTAGATGCTTTTATTCTGTTTGAAGACTATGTGACAACCTTTAGTCACCCAGTTGGGAGATATATTCAACTTTACCTTAACACGTTATATGTGCCTTCTTTTCACTTCTGATGACTTTGAGACATACCCTAATCGCCAAGTCGGAAGGACTTTTCCCTTGGGGCACTTTTCTTTCCAGACTTTGCATCAACCGTTGGATCTTTTGATTCTTTCATCTGACGATAGTCACTTTATCACCAAATGATCAGGCATACCCTTAAATTATTTCTAGACATCGCGACAGAAGGCAAAGTACCTTAGTCTGGAAGTCGCTAAATCCATTTTCTCCTTCTTGGTGGCCATGCGATAACCCACTTACTTTATGACAGATGTCACTCAATCATTGGTCCTTTTGCTGCATAACAGAAAATTGAAGCATTATCTTGTTCTGGTGACATCCTGACTAAGAATTACTGTAAACCACAGACGGTTAGTCACGTAGTCTGAGCTAAAATCTCTTAACCGCTGTTCTATTCTGAGACCACGCGACTGAAGGAAAACTTAACTGTTAGTTTTGGCTTGATTTAGCGACAACGCGACATGAAGTAATCGTGAATTCTGAGAACATTTTCATAACTATTTGATTTCTCCCACGATCACTTGACTAACAGTGGGTCCCATCTTTATAAAGCCTTATAACATGAATATCTTGCGACTATCTGACTGAAATAAATTGCTAAGTCTCAGAATGCTGAAGGAATATTCAGAAGTTCAACGAGAGTACGTGACACAAGGAAAAAGAAAAGTCGGGAAGACAAATGGAATATTTGGCTGGGGTAACACGATGAGGTGAATTAACTTAAAGCACATGCCTTTAGTGAATGAAAAAGCAATGCTGAAACATAAGGCATGACCTAGGGTTTTAAATTCATCTTTTAAAACTTGGATAGCCTAGGGTTTTTCAGAGTTTTTGCATAATGAGAAAAGTTTAGACTTGAAAAACTAAAACTTGATAGAGGTAAGGGCATAATGAACGAGAGATAGCTGAATTGAGCACATTAGAACTCAGAGAGTAGGACAAGGAACCAGGAGAACTAGCAAAAATAGGAAATACAACCAACAGTGGCTCTGATGCGGATTGGCTAAACTCAGTTTATGACAAAGAACCACAGAATCTCTGGTTGCAGACCACCTCTCACAGAGCAAAACCCTAAAGAAGAAAGGGAAATATGTACAGAACTTACAAACAAGGGACAAGGAAAGGAGAATATAATACAAACTTACTTGTGCACCTTGGACCTTTACTCAAAGAAAGGCTTCAAAAAATGGCCATGCACAGGAAACTCAAAAAGATCTCCTTCCATATTCTTTAACAAGTATGAGTCTTTGCCAAATTTTTCTGCAATAATGAATGTTCCTAGCCATAAAGACTCAAACTTCTTATGCTTGCCTTTATCCTCTTCCCTTGCATTCCATTGGAGAACTAAATCATCAATCTGGAACTTTCTCTCAGTAGCCCTCCTATCAAAAAGATATTCCATTTGCTGTTGCAGCTTCACATTTTCTTTCTGACTATTTCTCCTCATTTCATCCAATTCATTCAGCTGCATCATTCTATTTTGCATGTTGTCAGAGACATCTAAATGTTCTTCTATGTATTGGAAAATGGGAAATAAATTTTTAATAGGCAACCTTGCTTGTAAACCATACACCAACTCAAAAGGTGATTGACTAGTTGCCTTTTTAAGTGTTATCCTATTAGCCCAAAGAGTTAATCTCAGTTTTGTATGCCATGTCCTTTTGTTCTGTTCCAGAGTTCTCTTCAATATTTTTAATATGCTTTTATTGCTAGACTCAGCTTGTCCATTGGCCTGTGGATGATATGGGGATGAATAAGATATTGTAATCCCATACTACTCATAGAAACTTGTCATTTCTTCTGATCTGAAACTCATAGCATTGTCCATGATTAATTTACTAGGCACACCAAATCTGGTCAAAATGTTTTCTAGCAAAAATTCATTAACCACCTTACTAGTTGCTTTCCTTGTGGGAATAGCCTCAATCCATTTAGTAAAGTAATCTGTGGCAACTAAAATCCAACTATGTCCTGCACTAGACTTTTCTTGAAATTCACCAATAAAATCAACGCCACATACAGCAAAAGGAGCCTCAGTAATCATTGGGTTAAGTAATAGAGCACCTACAAATTTCAACTTATTAGAGAACCTCTAACATGGTTCACATTTCCTAACATGTGCATAGGTATCTTTGAACAGAGTAGGCCAATAATATCCTGCCCTCAAAATTTTATGGGCAGTGGTCTTAGCAGAAAAGTGACCTCCACACTCTCCTTCATGCAGCTCAATTAGGACTTTCTCAGCTTGATACTTTTCAAGGCATAGTAATAGTACACCATTTTTATCTTTCCAGAATAAATCTCCTTGAATCAACACATACCTTTGAGCTTGCAACTTCAAAATCCTCTTTTGATTATCAGACAAATAATCAGGACATTTAGCATTTTTGAGGAAGAAGACAACATCAGTGTAATATGGTTGCCTCTCTATATTGGTAATGGCTTAATCATGTGCCTCTATTTGATTTGATTGCACTAAATCCAGGTTCTCCTCTATTATTAGCTTGGCCAAGCCTTGACCTCTTACCAATTTGGTGATATTGATTTCCAAATTGAACTCTTGAATTCTTGTGATCCACTTGCACCTCTTACCAGTGACCTCTGACTGTGTGAGAATATCTTTAACTGCCGAATGTGGAACATAGGCTTGCACCTTGGCACACACCAAGTAGGGCCTAAAAGACTTCACAACCTTCACCAATGCATAGGCTTGTTTTTGCATTATCTCATAGTTAAGTTCTGTAGCCTGCAAGGATTTACTATAAAAGGCTATGGGGTGTTCAAATCCTTGCTCATCTTTCTGAAGAACAATTGCAGCAATTGTATGAAATGATGCAAATGAAAACAAGGAGAAAGGCTTAGTGTAATCTAGAGATTTCAACACTGGAGTTTCCTGCACTTCCTTCTTTATCCTTTCAAAAGCTTTTTGAGCCTCATCATTCCAAAAAAAATTAGTATCTTTTTTCAACAACTTCACAATAGGCTTGACAATTTCAGCAAAATTGGCTACAAACCTTCTGACAAAATTAATCTTTCTTAAGAAAGATTGTACACCTTTTAAGTTTCTTGGAGCAACTACCTTCTGAATTGCCTCCACTCTTTCAGGGTCTATTCTTACCCCTTCTCTGGACACTATATGCCCAAGCAATTTTCCCTCTTTAACTGCAAAGTGGCATTTTCTAGGGTTTAATGAAACACCATATTCTAATTATTTATTGAATATTTTACCCAGATGATCATAGTGATCATTAGCCCTCTTAGAATATGCAGTTAATTCATCTTGGTAAACAACCATGAATAGATCAATAAACTCTTTGAAAGCAACATCCATGGCTCTCTGAAAATTTGCACCTGCATTTATCAGACCAAAAGGCATTCTAATATAAACATATGTTCCCCAAGGAGTAGTAAATGCAGTCTTATATTTCTCTGACTCCTTGACTAGAACCTGGTTGTAACCTGAAAAACCATCCATCATTGATAGTAATTCACAACCAGTCACTTTGTGCAACATTGCTTCCATATTAGGTAGTGAATAATTATCTTTTAAAGAAGCAATATTCAGATTCCTGAAATCAACACACAATCTGATGTCACCATTTTTCTTTCTAACTTGCACTAGATTTGATACCCATGTTGTGCCTAATAGGTTGGATTATCCCAGCATCTTTGAGTTTCATCAATTCCTGCTGCATTTTGGGAGCCAACAAGTGGTTAATAGGTCTTTGTTTCTGTCTAAATGGCTTGACATCTGATTTCAGAGGAATTTCATGTTGAAAAAGGTCATCTCTATATGCCTTCAAGTCCTCATATGACCAAGCAAAAACATTCTTGTATTTTCTCAGTAACTTGATCAGGTTTATCCTCACATGAGATTCCAAACCTTTTCCAATGTAAACTATCTGAGGACTGCTTTGTGATCCTAAATTGATTTCTTCCAAATCCTCAATGTTGGCATTGCTTATCTTTGCTGAATCATTTTGTTTACTAACAAAAAATGCCTCAAGTTCAACCAATCCCCTAGGAATCTGATTAGAACTCAATTGAACAACTTCATTTCCAAAGATGTACTCCTTTCCATCATCTGATTCTAATAGGGAACTGCAATCTATGCTCTGGTTTTCATACTGATCTAAACATTGCATGAACCTTAGAATATCTTGATCATCTTGGAGCACTTACCAGTTATATATATTATCTGGGATAACTGGTCTTGTCTTTACTTCGAGTATTGATACTCCATGTAAGGTCAAATAATCATTTTTCAAAGCAACATTTGCCAGAAAATCAGCCATAATATTCTTTGACCTTTCCAACAAAGTTATGTTAAAAGCATCAAACATCTCAAGTTGATCCCAAATAGCATTCTTGTACATTTTCAATCTGTCATTCTTTACAGCATATTTGGATCTGACTTGTGCTACCACTAACTCAGAGTCACCATAAACCTTTAAACATTTTATACTATGTTTGATAGCAATTTCAAGTCCTAAAAATAAGGCCTCATACTCTGCAGTATTATTAGTACACTGAAAAGCCAGCAGAAATGAGTATGTAAAAGTTGTACCTGATGGGGATATCAACAATACTCCTGCTCCTGATCCTTCTTTAGAGAAAGCACCATCAAAGTACATTTTCCATATCCCATCTTCTTGTAAGATTAATTCCATACTCAAAGAATCAACTCCTTGATCTTTATGCTCCTCCTTTTGCATTCTGAAATTTCCCATGTCTATGTCAATGCAACAGTTAATATGAGTATCCTCATACTTTTCTATCATGTGGGGAGTTCGGTTTTCTCTTACAACACTGACATTTTCTCCAGCAATATTGAAAGTAGAAAATGATAAATCATTTTGTATACTTCCTCCCATTGAGGCACTCCATTTTCTTGATAATAACATGCCATAATGAGGTGGTATATCAACCATAAGAACATTCATAGTCATTACTACATCAGGGAAAATTGCCAATCTGTAGGGCATGGCTTCAATGGTACCAATTATAGGGACTTCTCTGGAATCCATAGCTCTACACCTACCATGAGGTGTTTCAACTTGTAAGCCCATTGCCTTCATGATCTCAACTGGCATAACTGTATTAGAAGCTCCTGAATCAATCATACAATTCTTGAGCACTTTATCATTGATTATTAATGAAAGAAAGAATGGGTCCACCACCTTTGGGGAAGAAGTAGCATTCAAGAATATCTGAGAAATCTCAGATGTTAACATCTCATCCTCATTTCCCTTGACAGGTGGTATCTCAGATACATCCACTGGGTTTTGAACTTTTATTGTAGGTACACTGTTTAATAATGACATCACCTTTTCCTTATGTTCTTTGATCTTCATCATTTCCAAAAATGGTACCTTAACTGTCATCTGAGCCAAACATTGACCCATGTCAACCGGAGTATAACAAACCTCTGAATGTTTTGACTTATCAATGATATCTTCATTTTCTTCATTGTATCTCTTTTGAAATTTTTCTTTCAACCTTTTATTTTCTGTTTTTTACACAGGAACAATTTTTTCTTGATCCTTTTCATCTTGTATAGCATTTGGTTCTACTACCTTTGTGATAACCTTGACTTTATGTTTTTTAACATTTTCACTAGGTTCTTTCTTCTTCTGAACATACTGAGGGCCTGGTTTATTGTCCTTTATGAAAACACCTGAGGGTTGGCCACTAGTTCCACCTACCACTCTCTTTCTTAAATGGTAATTGCTTCTAGCTTTATTCACTAACTCAGCAGTGATTCTAGCCTTCTCTTCATCTGAAGATTTTCTGATGAGTGGAATTTCTTGGCTATTTTGACCATAGCATCTAATATTATCATCATTTTCATCCACTTCACTGTCAGATAAGACCTATTGATGGTGATTCTCAACCCTTTTCTGTGAAACATAAGAATCATGGTTTTCCTCTTCACTATTTGAATCAGTATCATGGCATGAATAAGTGTTGGTCATACTATGATCACACTGTTCCCCTTCATTTGGTTCCTATTCCTCATTTTCTTTTAGATCTAGGGAAATGACACAAAAATCAGGATTGTGAGGGGCATCACAAGCTTCACACCAAGTCTCCTCATTGCAGAAATGGACTGAATTTCTATGAAGAGGGTCTGGAGTCTTATTGTTTGTTCTTTCTTTCTTGGGTGCACCAAAAAGATTTTCATCTTTGAACTGAGTTCCATATGGGTGGTTTTTCATTCTATTCTGTGGATTTTAATTATTGTTGTAAAGAGGTTTATTTCTTTGAGGAGCTCTATATTCCTTGTACTCTAGTTCTTTCAGATTGCTCTTACTAAACTTGGGATCATCTCTCCTATTCAATTTACCAGACACTCTTCTGTTCATTTCAATATTGACTGCTATCTTGTAAGCATCAGTAAGCATCCTAGGGTTCTTATCTCTTAGAGCATATCCCATTTTAGAATCATAAGCATTCAAATAAGTTGCCAGACAAAATTCTTCATCTAGCTTTATCTTTTGAAATAATTTATGCATAGCCCTTTGAAATCTTGTATTAAATTCTGTAACCTCTTCATTGTAATTTTTCTTGATGTTATTGAACTCATTCAATAAAAAGCCCTTATTTGTCTTGTCTCCATACTGATCTTTGAATAACTCAATCAACTCATCCATAGAGACAACAGAGCCATTAGCAAGGCTCCTAAACCATTCTCTTGCATCTTCAACAAGGGACTAAACAAAAGGTTTCATTAGTACATCTTCATAGGTGATATTCAAATCATCAACAAAGTCAATGTATTTTCTTAAGTGTGCTTCACAGGAAATCACATTATTACCAGCAAACTTTTGGAGCTTTTCTCCTATGTCACCCACATCTTTAGGAAAGGCATTAGGGTATCCTGGGATACCAACAAAATCAAACTATTTGTACCTCTCATTGTGTAGTGGTTTTCTTTGAAAATTATCATCTTCTTTAGCCACAGTAGCTTTTCCTCTAGAAGATGTATTGTTCTCTGGTCCAGAAAAAGAATACTTTGAAGATTGTAAAAAGTCAATCTTTTTCTTCATTTCAATTGTAGTAGCTTCCATTTGGGCCTTTTCCAGCATTTTTTCAATAGTTTCTTTTTCAATTCTCAATTTCTCCAAATCAATTTCTAATTTGGACATTTGTTCAACCATAGGCTTTTGAAATTTAGGCTCTTGATCTTTATGTTCACCCATCTTTTGTTTACCCTTATTTATTT
>MU228323.1:1443957-1468566 GCA_018584345.1 Thuja plicata | reverse complement strand
GCTTTTGAAATTTAGGCTCTTGATCTTTATGTTCACCCATCTTTTGTTTACCCTTATTTATTTGTAAAATAGAATCTTTATGAGTGAAGGGTACTTCTTTACTTTTCTGAGACTTCTCTGTTTCTTTTAGAGTTTGGTGTTTAGGAAGTCTTTTTCTATTGTTATCAAGAGTATTGTGATCATTCTTTTTCTTTCTTATTTCTCTTTCCTTTTTCATTTGTTGGACTAGGGCAAGCTGCTTTAAAATAAACTTCTCTTCATTGTCCAGCATATCAGAAGGGTCATCTTCTAAATCTGAACTGGGTGTAGTAATCTCTTCCCTTTCATTTGAAGTAGAAGTAACTATGGGAGTATCCAATACTCTTTCAGCAGCCTCCTCATAGTCTGAAGTATTTACATCATGAGAGTGCTGAATAGTATTTCTATCATTTCTGATATTTGTTTCTTCTCCCTTTAAAGGGGTTTCATCCATATCAACCTGATTTTTCTTTTTTCTCCAAGAGGCTCCAACTCTTGACGATGATGGGATTTCTTCATTCAATACCCTTTTTGGGTCAGTTCTTATTTTTGACCTAGTATTCATTCTGTAAGACATTTACAAATTTTGCACTAATCTCAGAGAATTTCCTTTTAGAGTCGCCACCCAATAAATTGGGATGAATGAATAACTATCAAGGGTTAATATAACAACAACTGGGACTTTGTAATACTTTGGATCTTAACACGCCAGAGATTTCTGAATACTTAAAAACTGATCTTTTAAATAACTATATCCCCAGTAGAGTCGCCACTTTGTTAGGGATTTTTCTTGTATGAATCACAATGCTTGAAATGACTACTTGAACACTATGCCTTCTGATACTGATTTAGAGACAAGAAAATCCTAATTGCTAAGGACTAGATAAGTTCCTTCTTCATTTTTGAGCTCCACAAATACTCAGGCAGGTTCTACCTCTTAAGATTGCTATTTACACAGTATTTGTTGATGTGGACATTGATTTGCTATGTATCTTTAATGAACCAACTTATGAATTACCTTGAAAATAACCAAGCATAACCAAATGAAACATATAACCATACAAACCATAGTTATAAGCATAACAAAAATCAGTGATACAAGGATTCTCATCCTTCTTCCTTTTCTTTATAGGAGGGATAACCTAGTTGATTCACTCTTCAAGGAATCAATAATATGGACACTGTCCTACTGACATAGGTCCTTAACAAGTTTAGTTTATCTATTCTTAGTAACAAAGTGTTTTGATTGATTTGGTTTTGATATATTGGAATAACTTAGACAAAGATTGATTATCAGACTGTTTTCTAAACCAGTGCCTATCCTTTGGGCTACAGAGTCAAATATAAGCTAAGATATCATAAAAACAAAACACAGTAAACTTCCTTACAGTTCACATACAACTCAGGTAAGTTGCCTTACAAGCTACCCTGTCACCTCAAATCTATCATATCAAATCCTTAAACAAAGCAATATGCTCCCTGAAATTACTTACAAAACTTAGTTCTTTCCTTGAAAGAAACTTGCAAGTAATCAAATGGTTACCTTATAACCAGAATGTTTCAGAATACCTTGTAAACTTAATATAGAAGAGCACATACAAAGAAAAAGAGAGAGCAATATAGGAGAGTAAAATTGCACCGTATATTATTTATATGATCTAGCTTTCCATAAATGAAAGATTACACAGGTTCAAAAGATAGACAGAAACAAGAATATCTAAATTCTGTGATATATTATCTCTTCTCCAAAATGTTCCAACATCAAAGACCCTTAACTATTACAACTCTTACACTATATATAGGTTTATGACCATCTTGGAATCCCTTAAGGATACAACAAGCTTTGAATGGCCACAAAACCCTAACCCTAAAGTTACAAGAGAGATAAAATAAAGAGAGAGAAGAAACGGTGAAAGGACTGAGTCAAAAAGGTATAAACAGATATCTCTTGTTCTTCTCCCGATCTGGCGACTGCAATCAGATTTGTAAGTGGTAGCTAGTAGTAGTTATGCTGAGTTCAAATATTTATGCTCTCCTTCTCACCTACAATCTCCTTTTGTAATAACTGTCCATCTTGTCTCTGAACAGTGCAGTGCCAAGTGTTTACCTCACTCATCGTCCAAAATTTCTTCCTCTACTACAGGCTTCTTTTTCTTAGGTGTTTTTATGACTTCCCATGCCTTTACTTCATCGTCTGATGGCCAATTGAAGTCTTGAGTACTCTATACCTGCACCTTTTGCCTATCCCATCTTACATCAGTGATGTTTTTGACATCAAGTAGGAACTTGTTGATATTTGTCTCAGCTTTGAATGCCTCATCCAATATCTTATTGAATCCTTCTATATCAACCTCGGTTCCTAATAGAAATGTATCTTCATTAGGCATCTTGGTGTCAAACTCACTCCTCTAGGCATCTATAGCTTTTACCTAATCATCATCTCCTTTTAAGGCAGGGATAAACCTATTGAAATCATTTGAAAAGAGACTCAATTTAGCCTCTATCTGGTTCAACTTTCCTTTGAAGAATGAGAGTGCAATGTTTACTCTTTTGATCTCATCTTCAACCTCTGTGACTATTGGAGGAAAATCTAGTCTTATGGCTTGTAGAGATGACAATTTATCAAACAAAGTTTCCCTGGTAGACCATTTTGTGAAGTAAGGGTTTAGAATTGCAAGATATCCCATTACCACAGTATGCAATATTGGCAGCTTATTATATGTATTGATTACAACATCAGCTTTGTCTTTTAAAATCTCAATCCTATGTTGTAATATTCCTTTCAATGCTTTCAAAGCTATTGCATTTCCTTTTTCTTCATCCACCTTTTGTTCCATAGCCTCTCCTGACTTAGGCTTGTCTTCAATCTGCATTGGTGGCAGTTGTGCAGGCACATACACTACCTCAAGCTTTGCCTCCAATTCATCTGTCAATGTCTTTATCAGCTGATCCCTCTGGTATAGTTGTATATGGCACATGTCTCTGTCCTTAGACAGTGCACTTGTTTCTTCCAACAGAGTAGTATACCTTTCAGACAATTGCTTTGTCTTATCCTCATTCAATTGGGCCCAGTGTGTCATAATTTGGGAGATTTCTAAGTCCCCTATATTTTATACTGACCACACCATCTGATTCCCCACCATATTCTCTTGAATATTCACTAATCGGGGCTTTTGATCCTTAGGGCTTAAGCTCCACATTGCAAAGGCCTGAGACTTTGGGTTATACCCAAATCCTTTGATCATTTCTCCCACCTGGACTTCACTGGCCATTTTAAGGTCTGGCTGCTTTCTGATTTGATCTATAATGAAAGCAGATGCTAAATCCCATCCTTTAGCCAATAATATGCTACTTCCTAGCACCATCTTCCTGGCATCCTCAGGAGAGATATCCTCATTCTCAGGATGATAATTCTATAGGGCCACTAGGGCTTCATTTATAATTGTGTCTTTCCCATCCACAGTCAATTGGGACCTTATCTACTCTATTTTGTGCCACCTAAGGAAATCTTTAAACTCCTCTGTCCTCACAAAGCTGTCATCATCTAAGAATTTTTGCTGATGACAAAATGTTTCATCAACACAGGCTCTGAGTGGTACCTCAACCTCATCTTCTAGGTTAGGCCATTGCTTCTTGCCTTCCCTGATTTCTTTTCTCAGGTTATGATCATATAACCTGGTGCCAGGTACTAAGCCCTTAGCCTTATCCTTTTTCTTACTTTGGCCCTCCTCTGAAGACTGTCCTAATTCCAACTTTTGCCTCTTTGCAGCTGGTTCTTCTACATCATCTAGCTATGTAGCAACTGTCAAATCTATAATGTGTTGTTCTGCTCCCTGCAACTGTGGGATTTTAGCCATTTCTTTCTCTGTGGCTTATTGTGGTGGAGGATTCATAGGAGGACATGCATAATCACTGTCATCATCACTCTCCTCTTCTGATTTTGAGTGTTCAGGTGACTGAGCACCTTTCTTATCTAGGACTATATCCAATTGTTCTACTAGCACATAGTAGTTGTCTATCATAGCCTTAATCCTATCAAAATATGAGAGATCAAGGTAAAAACCCCCAAATGACAACCCATTTCTTTTTATTTGTGTCTGCAGCTTCAACAACTCCTAGATTCTCAGTCTTCTCATATGAATTTAATCTTCATCCAAGATGTTCCTTGTTGAATCTTCTTCTATGCATTCACAATGAACGTTGGTATTAGGGATAATAGGAGTATACAACTTCCTAACCCCTGGCATGAAGCCCTCTAGGTCAATGTACCTATAAGGGGCTGCCCCCATTCTGTATTTCTCCAACCATTGACCCACTTCATCTATGGAATTCTTACCAATTGTAAAATTTGCAATTTTGAACTGCCTAGGGGTTATAGTCCCCTTTTTATGTGGTGCAAAGTACTCATTATCAGTTAACATCAACTGCCAAATGAACTCCATAGAAGCTACTCTCATAGGCACATGATAAGGCAATAAATAGGGTGGATGAATACACCCATATACTCTGATGATGGTGAAATTCTCCTCCAAGAAGAAATCACCCCAGTTGTGGTTTCCAGACCAATTTTCTTTATAATTGCAGGGCCTAAGCAATTTTATGATCTTCAATGGGACTCTAGTTCTTCTTGTCCCCAAACTCTGCACAATTGGGTACACAATCCAATTATGGAATGCACAGTAGTCACACTCTCTAGAAGTATAATTCCAAACCCTAACCCAAAATTGGATAGGATTTTTTTGTGTATGATAGAATCTTTGAGGAGACAAGTTATGCATATCCATGATTACAAAGTTGAATTATAAGAGAAGGTCCATTAGGACTGAATAATGCAAGAATTTTGGCTCCTTCTCCTTGGGGTTCTTTAATCTCTTCTGGGTTGCAACAAAACCCTCATTCATTTCATCTATTATATACTATATGTAATCATAGCTGGTGCTTGAATGCACCTCTTGCAGGTCTAATACCATCATTAAGATGCCAGAACTGATTCTCTCTGTATCTCCATCAATCCCTAGCACTCTACACAGGGCATAAGCATTATACTTGATGTAGAAGTGTAGGTCCTTGTAGTAATATGGATAGGGCTTAACCATAGGACCTAAGTAATTTTTCAACTCTTTTAACATATGCTTCTGCAGTAAGCCTTTTGCAATACCAGGCTTGGAACTATATCTCTTTTCCTGCCTTGTCATGTCAATTTTTGTAGACATGGTGTTGAATAAGCCAAATGCTTGCATGAATGATTTTCTGTTCAAAATTAATAGGGCAGTGCCATCATCCCTTTTAATGGTCCTTGCCAAGGCATCATAGTGATTTGCTAGGTCAAGAAATAGATCTGTATCTAAGAAAACATCAGGAACAAGCAAACTAGCAAGACCACATGTCCAAGGGTTTGAAACTGGGATGGGCTTATTTGAGTTTTTATAGAAATAGGTGAAAAGAGAGAAACCTGTTGTGCCCAGGGTCACAGAATTTCAAATTTTCTTGTACTCATCTAGGAGGACACTAGTATCGGCCTTCTTATTCTGTGTTGAACCTGGCAGAAGATGGAGAAACTCATCAGAGAAATTGGCTTTTCCTTTCTGTTCCTCTCCACTGCCTCCACTTGTTGAAGTGACACTCACATCTCTGCTCATATCTGCAACACCTTGAATCTTCTTTTCTTACCGATATTGAAACAAATCTAATCTCAAATATCAGCTATTTGCACTGAGCACAATCTCCTACAATTTAGAACTCTTTGATCAATTTTGAATACACTACAAACTTCTCAAAATATCACTCTTCTGAAAATTAGCAACTTGGCTCTGAAAAATTGAAAGCATGGTGAATGGGAATGAGTGCACCATAAACTCCTTATAGCCATTGTTTAGAGTACATAGGTCATAATTTAGAAACATACGTTCTGCCATTAATTTTCCATGTCGTGAACTTGAAAAACCTAGCCGTAGTTGCTGAAGTTGACAGGAAATCAAATTTTCAAAAATGAATCCTCGGAGAAATCATATAACATTTAAGAGAGCTAACATGTCACATTATAATTCATTGTCTGTCACACATCTTAGCTACCCTTTTTCTTAGTAATCAAAATACACGCCTACGATTGGTTGCCAAGAGATTTACTCTATCATATTAGAAAACTGCCGCCATTTTTTAGATTTTGTAATTAGGCGACCTTGCGACTGCATTAAGTCTCTTTGTCGCGGACCTTTTTTATTAACCATGGTTCCATTAGAAGACCTAGAAACAATGTGTTTTCTTAACCTTGGTTGAACCAAGTGATCATCTAGCGATCACGCGACATAACTGAAATCAAAGTCGCAAGGAGTTAACAGTAACTCACCATTCTTTCTGAGACTTCGCGACTAGCCGTTACCATTAACCTTTATGGTTGTCTCCCTGTCGCTAGATGATTTTATTCTATTTGAAGACTATGCAACAACCTTTAGTCTCCTAGTCGGGATATATATTCAACTTTACCTTAACATGTTATATGTGCCTTCTTTTCACTTCTGACAACTTTGCGACATACCCTAATCGCCAAGTCGGAAGGACTTTTCCCTTGGGGCACTTTTCTTTCTAGACTTCATGACAACCGTTGGATCTTTTGATTCTTTCATCTGATGATAGTCGCTTTATCGCCAGATGATTGGGCATACCCTTAAATTATTTCTCGTCATCGCGACAGAAGGAAAAGTACCTTAGTCTTGAAGTCACTGAATCCATTTTCTCCTTCTTGGCGGCCATGCGATAACCCACTTACTTTATGATAGATGTCACTCAATCATTGGTCTTTTTGCTGCATAATGGAAAACTGAAGCATTATCTTGTTCTGGTGACATCCCAACTAAGCATTACTGTAAACCACAGATGGTTAGTCACGTAGTCTGAGCTAAAATCTCTTAACTGCTGTTCTATTCTGAGACCACACGACTGAAGGAAAACTTAACTGTTAGCTTTGGCTTGATTTGGCGACAACGCGACATGAAGTAATCACGAAGTTTGAGAACATTTTCATAACTATTTGATTTCTCCCGCGATCACCTGACTAACAGTGGGTCCCATCTTTATAAAGCCTTATAACATGAAGATCTTGCGACTATCCGACTGAAAGAAATCGCTAAGTCTCAGAATGCTGAAGGAATATTCAGAAGTTAAATGAGACTCACGACACAAGGAAAAAGCAAAGTCGGGAAGACAAATGGAATATTCGGCTGGGGTAACGTGACAAGGTGACTTAACTTAAAGCACATGCCTTTAGTGAATGAAAAAGTAATGCTGAAACATAAGGCATGACCTAGGGTTTTAAATTCATCTTTTAATACTTGGATAGCCTAGGGTTTTTTAGGGTTTTTTCATAATGAGAAAAGTTTAGACTTGAAAACCTAAAACTTGACAAAGGTAAGGGCATAATGAACGAGAGATAGCTGAATTGAGCACATCAGAACTCAGAGAGTAGGACAAGGAACCAGGAGAACTAGCAAAAATAGGAAATACAACCAACAGTGGTGTCGTAAAGTTGATAACTATTTTGTGAATCATAATGATTCTACTACTTTTAATCAGTAGTGATTATCATTGCAGACTGGGTCAATACAGTTACCAACCATTGTGGAGTAAATCCAGCAGTTGCAAATTCCTAGATTCATGCACATTTGAATGTAGCTTACTCTTAGATTAAATGATGTTGTTTTTCTATCTTAAAGACTGTAATATCCCTAATGTTGGAGATTCCTAGTTTCAAGGAGTTCTATTTTAAATTGTTGTTAAATAAGCTAGAGTTTTAGATTCCCAAGATAGTTAGTTTTTGTGAGAAATCCTTTTGTAATCCAGTAGTAGAGAATTACAATTATATTGCTACATTTTGTCCTTAATCTTTATGAATGAATGATATCTTCAGTTACTAATCTCTAAGTTTTTATTCATTCACTCTTCCATGGGGGCCCACACAAGAGGTGAACTTATTTCTTAGTTAAGTGGGAGTTAGTTTCTAGTTTCATTGAAGTATTTAGAAATATTTTTCTCTTGCAGCCATTTGGAGACAAAACTGTTGGTTGTTTTTCTGTAGCATAAGGAAATAGTTAGTTTACTATTTGTAGCATGTTTCTAAAGCTCTAGATTAAATTGTTGTTCCACTTCCTAGCTTAATATTTACTTCAAAATTTTCATCGCATAAGTAATAATGGCATCTAAGTTGGAGTAGAGCATATACTTTATAGACATCATTCCAAGATTATGTCCCTGGTTGATAATTCAATGAGTTTAGTATGTTATTTTTAGTATGATAATCGACATTGTTTTGTCACTGGGTCGTTATAAAAATGATGTCCAATCCTTAGTTACAAAGGTATTATACTGACCTCCCATTTATTTCACCACTACAGGGGATGGTGTGAATCTAATCTATACTAGGATTCATTGTCTTAGTTTTAGTTTGACATTATTTTGTATGCATAGAAGAAGAGATCATCTTGACAGATTCCTTCCTCACCATATCCAGGCTGGACCATATATATATATATATATATATATATATATATATATATATGTTGAATTAAATATTGTACCTCTTTGTCTTGCATTAGTTGGGTAGTTCTTCATGTAGCCATGTGATAAGAGAAAGAGTGAATATAGAAAAAATTATTATGAATTCTATCTTGGATATGTGTTGCGATGTTTGTGCACACTAATCTCTCGCAGGAAATGGTGAGTCAGTGCGAAAGGAAGAATTCAACACCAGAAGATGAAGTGGTGTCATAAAGTTGATAACTATTTTGTGAATCATAATGATTCTACTGCTTTTAATCAGTAGTGATTATGATTATCATTGGAGACTGGGTCAATACAATTACCAACCATTGTGGAGTAAATCCAGTAGTTGCAAATTCCTAAATTCATGCACATTTGAATGCAGCTTACTCTTAATTTAAATGATGTTATTTTTATATCTTAAATATTGTCATATCCTTGATGTTGGAGATTCCTAGTTTCAAGGAGTCCTATTTTAAATTTTTGTTAAATAAACTAGAGTTTTAGATTCCCGAGTTAGTTAGTTTTTGCGAGAAATCCTTTTGTAGTCCAGTAGTAGAGAATTACAATTCTATTGCTACATTTTGTCCTTTATCTTTATGAATGTATGTTATCTTCAGTTCCCAATCTCTAAGTTTTTATTCATTCACTCTTCCATGGGGGCCCACACGGGAGGTGAACTTAGTTTGTAGTTAAGTGGGAGTTATTTTCTAGTTTCATTGAAGTATTTAGAAATCTTTTTCTCTTGCAGCCATTTGGAGACAAAACTGTTGGTTGTTTTTCTGTAGCATAAGGAAATAGTTAGTTTACTTTTTGTAGCATATTTCTAAAGCTCTAGATTAAATTGTTGTTCCACTTCGTAGCTTAATATTTACTTCAGAATTTTCATCGCATAAGTAATAATGGCATCTAAGTTGGAGTAGAGTATATACTTTATATACATCATTTCAAGATTATGTCCCTGGTTGATAATTCAATGAGTTTAGTATGTTATTTTTAGTATGATAATCAACATTGTTTTGTCATGGGGTTGTTATAAAAATTATGTCCAATCCTTAGTTACAAAGGTATTATACTGACCTCCCATTTATTTCACCACTACAGGGGATGGTGTGAATCTAATCTAGACTAGGATTCATTGTCTTAGTTTTAGTTTGACATTATTTTGTATGCATAGAAGAAGAGATCATCTTGAGAGATTTCTTCCTCACCATATCTAGGCTGAACCATTTGATATATTTAATCCTTATCTTGAGGAGCCCCATTTTGAGAACTTAGAAGAAGAGGAACCATTTGAAATTTCTGATGCACATGAACAACTACCTTCACCATCATCTTCTGAAGAATCATTACATTTGAATGAAATATTTGTTGAACCTGAGTATCAAGACACTCCATTAGCTCTTGTTGTGTATCAGCCATAACAACCAATTCCTCATCCAAGGATGGATCAACCTACCTTTCATTTCCCTATCCCTCCTCCACATGGTATCAAAAATATGAAAAACATACCCACCTCTGCACTTGCCAAGTTTTACGGCCTTATTACCTAAAGACCCATAAACCTTCATCTTTGAATTTGACATCCTCTATAGGAGTTATGATTATACAAATGACACCAATAAGCTGAAATTATTTCCATCTACTCTTAAAGAGGCTTCTCTAGGATAGTTCATGGGGTTAGGAGCCATTGTTGTGGAAGATTGGGATGCAATGAGCAATATGTTCCTTTCTAAATATAAGGAGTACTGTAGGGGTCATGATTTGAAGGGAGATCACATTTTCAAAATGTCGTAAAAGGATGATGAGACCTTGGAAGATTGTGTCTCAAGGTTTATGTTTAACTTGTAGTGTAATACACAACATCACTTGAATGAGGAGTCCCAAAACATCTTTTCCTGAAGGGTGCAAATGATGGAAGTATTGAGGCCTTAGACCTCATAGAGGGAGGAGACATCACTCAAAATAATTGGGATGATATCAAGAACATATTGTCTAAATTATTTAAGGGTTGTTGTGAAGAAAGGAAGAGGAATTAGAGATTTACCTCATAATTCAAATAGTTTAGGGGTATCTAAGATGGATTTTTCTAATCTCATGTCTGGTTTCAAGTAGGACATCATTAGTGATGTTGTCACCCAGCTAGATAGCATGTAGGAAAGAAGGAAAAAGGAAGATGTTGATGTTGTGTTGGCTGAATATTGTCTGCATTATAGAGAAAGGAAAAGAAACTGCAAATGCAAGTTTGTTGCAAGTTTGGAGTCCTAGCCAATACCTACCAAACTCAAAGTTGTTGATGACAATGGAGAAGTTCTCTATGTTTCTCAATGCATACCATGGACCCAAAGACCAGGTATGCCTCAATACCCTCTCCAAGATTACTGTAATAATATTCAGTGGAAAAATTACTAGGATATGGGTTCCCAAGGATTTGGTGGGCATAAAAATTGGCAACAACCTTAGCAAGGTTGGAAACAACCTCAACAAGGTTGGAAACAACCTTAGTAGGCCTCAATACCACCACCTCAACAATAGGCTATAATGCCCCCTCCTACAACCAATAGCAATCCGCTCATATTCATTCCTCTCTTTAAACTATTTGCATCATTACATAATACATACTTTCATTATGAAAGTACTTTCTCTGTAATAAATTCCATATTGCGTGTGTATATTTGTCCACTTGTTATCTGCAACACAACACTTCAATAAGTCATTCTGTTAGTGAAAAACAAGGGTTAAAGAGCATATAAACCATAACATCGACTTATTTCTTTCTAACTAGGATGAGTGTAGAATATAACATAAAATCCCTTAGATTTATGCTTAATACCAGTGACATAAAAAACCTAGCATGAAAGATTTAGTTTAAAACAAGCTAATATTCAATGAGCAATGCATATTAATCTAAAAATGGACATTATAACAATGCATAAGCGTAAACTATGAAATGAAATATCAGTCTAAGTCTATTCCAACAACATAACAATGCATTTACAATATGAGATGAAGACTTATTTGTGCCCCAATATGCCTACTATTTATAGAAGAATGAGAGAGAGAGAGAGAGAGAGAGAGAGAGAGAGGGGAGACATGGCTCATTAATGAGTTGAGGGAATCATTAATGGTGGTGTAAGAGCCATTAATGCCTTGGGCACTAATGAGGGATGGAGGAGACATGGGCTTAAGGCATCTTCATTAATGAGGCTTTAATGAAAACCTTAAAGAAGCATGGGAAGGGTGTAAGACTCAACTTGGCAAGTTGGCCCTTAAGGAAAGTCTTGCTTGAGAAAGTGGACTTTCTCAAGTGGGTTGAGTTGTTAATCATTCCTTAATGGAATGTGACAACATTAGGAGGTGAGTTAGGGTAGAATTTAGAATTAGGATTAGATTATTATGGGGGAATGGGTTGAGATGGGTTAGAACCCAGGGTAGAAGTGGTTGAGATATCCTAGGTTGGGGTTTAAGAGAATATTAATTAAATGAATTAAACTTATTTAATTCATTTAAAATATAGGAATTTAATTATTTAAGCATTTTATTACTTTTTAATAATTAAGGGGACTATAGCCATTTTAATTAAATTAAATAGGCTAGGGAAATGGGTTAATTGCAAGTGAATAATTGATTTAGGCATTTATTCAATTCCTACTAAAATTAATCATTTTAGCCATGTATTTAATTGATTTTGATTTTGGCTAAAAGTAAATAATTTAGTGGTTTGATCACTTTAGGAGATTAAATTGATTTTAAAAGAATTATGCAAAGCAGTAATAAGGTCATTTTGACATAATTGGGGGTATGATCACACTTAGGGAAAATAGGGTCCATAGTTGGAAATGACTAAATTTAGGTGGTTACATTTTTCCCTCTTTGAATTTATGTGTGAGTAGCACATTGATTCAAAGAAAGTTTTCGATTTTGAGTTCAGAAAGATTGAGAATTCCATTCTTGGTTGTCAAACGAAATGTTGATGAGATTAGTCTCACACTTGATCGAAAAAAACTAATAGAATTGACTTTGAACTTGGTTGTCATCCAAATATCAATAAAAGGTTTTGATGATACCAATTCTGAACTTGGTTGTCGTTCAGAGATTGCCAATACAGATTATGAACTTTATTGTAGTCCAAACACTAGTATGAAGCTACCAGGAGCTTAATATGAATCTTTTAAAATGAGGAAACACAAGATATCTAGCTTATGAGAACCAAAGCTTTCTATCCAACATTTTCAACTTTAGTCAAGGAAATTGTCATGCCCCTAGTTTGTTTGATAACGAAGTCATTTTTAATTTAGTTTTGAGAAAATAGTTAATCGATTGATAGTGTGATCATGCCTTCTTGGGAATAAAATTGAAGGAAAAGAATAAATCCCTCAGTTGAAAGAATGTATCAATTGCAGGAAGTGGTTAGGACAAGAAAGAATGGAAGAGAAGAAGTGGAAAATAAGGTGTGTTTAAAAATGAAAACATGAATACCAAGTTATTTACATGAAAATATGAGTGGTGAGATTGATAAAATGATGTCAAACCAAGATTTATAATAAAATGTGCAATTTTGACTGATGTTGGGAACAAAAATGAAGCAAATCTGCAATTTTCAAAATTGTTATAAGAATGGTACTGTGCTGCTAAAAACATCTTATGCACCTTTGATTTGTTTCCCAATTAATGAAAAAGAGAACAGAAATGTAGTTGTAGTTGCTAGGGAGGAGTTTTGGAACTCCTAAATGGCTCAAAAGACTAATATAAGCTTCAAAAATTACCATTTCACTATTCATTTTAACTTTCCTCCATATTAATTTAGAGAGCTCTACAAAGAAGATGGTAGTCCCTGTGAGGAAACATCATTTTTAGATGAGTCATTGACATCAGTGCCCAACTGACTACCATTGCCTGTAAGTGCTTGATAAACTACCCTGTGATTTTTGAAAATTTCCATTTTATGCATTTTTGTAGCTTTTATAGCCTCTGTAATTTTGAATCGCATTTGAGATTCTAGATCACAACCTACAAATCCTGTGTCACATTCGGTTTTTCCCAGATCGCATCCAGTTTTTCTGAATTCCTGCATCGCATCCAAGATACCCTAGATCACATTTGTTTTGGATGTTTTTGTCTTGTTTTTGGGTGAAATTCATTACTGTGTCATACCCTGTCTACTAAGGCTCATACCTAGCATCTAGGATTGCATCCCATATTTCAGGGATCACATCTTGTAAACTCCATCACATCCTATATTTATAGGGTCACATCTGGTAAAATCGATCGCACCCTTCTATTTCAGAATTGCATCTAGTTAGGAGACTTAGAATTTTAATCTATTTTATCTATTTACGTGTTGAAAACTTTGAATTACTTAGCTGATTAGGAGCTTGCCCCTTTTTTGTAGATAGGATACTGATATTTTATAATTTTTTTCCAAAATAGACCTAGTTTGAGGTAGTCACATTTCGTGGCACTTACCCTGGTCGTGTGTTGGCATTGTCTGGACTGCTATCTGATGATGAGAAGACTATTGTGATCTCATGTGGATTACGTTCTTTGATAGGTTTACCCAAGATCAGGGTAAACTATGGGTTGTTGATTTCTCTTGCCGAGAGATGGCACTCAGAGCACAAAACCTTTTATTTATTAACTAGGGAGATCATAGTGACTCCTGAGGACGTTTGGCAGATACTTTGGGTGCCAATGATCAGGCATGAGGTATTCTTTGAGTTGAGAGCTGGTGTGGCTATTGGTGTCATGTGTAGATATTTCCAAGATGACACTATTGACCAGAGATATCTATATTGGGACTACATGGTCGATCATTACAATTGATTATCTATATATTTAGTAGGTCTGGTAGGCAGCATCTTGATGTCAGATAGGGATCAGCATGGATTTATGGTCGGTTGTGTAGATATGATAGAGTAGATGGTTACCCACCCACAGAGATTTGCATGGGGTAGCTGTATCTTAGCTCACATGTACAAAGAGCTACATGAGATAATATACCACTATACATGGAGTATGACTGTTGGGATCCTTATTCTCAAGATTTGGGCCTGGGAGCACATCCCCATGACATGGTTGATTGTAGATAGATAGAGGGAACCAGAGTAGCCCTATGTTTATATGTATGCAGGTCTTCTTCAGCAACCCCATCTGGGAAAGGTTGAGTACTAGCACCATTTGTTTGATGATATGAATGAGGTTGTTTGGTGGCCATATTTAGATTGCAAGGTGTGGACCTCAGATACTCGACAGGTACCTTACTTATGTTAGAGCCGATATCTCACTGGTAGGACTAGATATATTATAGAGAGGTTTATGATCACTAGAGTGCTGAGAAAGTATTGTCATCGACAAGGTAGGAATGAGGATATTACTATATATGCCTGGACCAAAGATGAGATATCATTATGGGGTACATAGTTACAGTACGAGATGGCTCACTAGAAGATCTGTGATATGGTTGGAGTAGACTGGGATCTCTGCCCTAATGTAGGTGATGCAGGTGTATCTGATGGATATGCTACTAAGATGCTTATGTACCCTTTTCCTCGGTTCACTATTCTTGAGGAGATTATTCATCACATAGAGGAGCCCTTAGACTATGATCTTGATGACTGACTAGCTAGGGGTAGGGGAGGTGCACAGAGAGATAGGGCTCCCAACAGGCATGGAGGGCACGATGGTGGCAGGGATGGTAGAGATGGCAGGTGTCCTCCTCTTGATGATGATCATGATGGAGATGATAGGGGTGGTGGTGGTGAGGCTGTTGATGCAGGTGGAGCCAGTGGCAGTGGGTAGGGTAGGTGCCAAAGATTTAGATTTGTGGCTCCTCTAAGGGATACTGGCCCATTTCTTACAAGAGAGAAATAGTGATAGAGGCGACATGTATCACAGGATAGGCCACCAGACATAGGACAGGATAGGTCCTAGGAGAAAGATATAGGTAGAGATGGAGATCCTCTATCTAGATGTGAGTAGGAGAGAGAGCAGCTCTGAGCTAGGATTACAACATTGGAGGCCTAAGTTACTACTGCAGATGCCTTACTAGCGGATAGGGATGTACAACTTGAGAGATTGAGAGTAGAGAGGGATAGGCAGGGTGACATGCTCAGAGATGAGAGAGATGCACATGCCCATATAGTGGTTCATAAGGGGAAAAGAGCCACTTATTATTATTCCTTGTATCATGCAGTGGTGCCTGAGGTTCAGAGAGCACCTTCCTTCCATTGAGTGACTCAGCAGTCAGAGGAGGCCATGCCACCTCCAACAGCTCCTTTTGTACCACCTCCTCCTCCTCTTGATCAGGGAGAGGGGGTAGGGTAGAGTTGATATTTGTACCATTTATATGTATATCTTTACCTTACACTTGTATATATATTTTGATCTGTACCATGTTCCTGATTCTGACATGTTTCAGGAGTTCCTTTTGCTTTGATAGATGTGGTAGATGTACTTTGTACATATGATGATATCTTGGTCTTTTGATGAGTTAGATTTAGATGATGACATCATTTTATGCATGTTTTGAGTTATTACTGATATAAATATGTGTGTAAATGATACTCATGTGAAAATGCAAATGTATGTGTCTTTTTTATTTTCCCTTTCATGCAACATAGATGTATGGATGCACTTTAGGATGAAAAAGTAAAAATGCAATACATGGATTGTTTGTTTTTGTATTTTCCCATTTCTTCTTTTTATGAATGCAAGATGTATGCTATGGATGTGCAATGATAGATATATCAGTAATATGGATGATGTAATTAACTTGATGTTTAGAAGAAGATAGAAAGCATTTTTTTGCACAAAAAGTCTTTATGCATTTATTGCCTTTATAAATGTATCATGCAATCTCTAAATGCAACTATATGTAGACTCTTAGGACATTGTCACTGGTATGCAAATGTATATCTCTTTATCATCAATGGGCAATTTTTGGAATGGATACCATCAGATAGTACAACAATCGCTAATACCCACTGATATTATGAAAGTATGAATACTATGTTTTATTGAAATGTCAGAAATAGACTTAGGCATTAAGGCATAGAAGCCAGGATAACAAAAATAGTCACCTTCCTTTTAATATACCAGATTCTAATTAAGGCAAGATATTTGACCCACAATGACCTTGAAAATTCATATCCTTGGGTACATTATGATTCATATACCTTAGTGAGGATCTGGATCAAAAAATAGACAAGGAAAATGTTTCAACCTCACTATAGTTTACACATAATGAAGGTCAAGATATATGTGGCTATCCACCCATAGTGGTAGCTCTTACCATAAACATCCAAGTTAGGTAAAATTTATAGGATCATTTGAAACAATTACCATATGCAGAAAACCAAGAAAAAATTATGCCCCCTATCTCTGTGACTCTTTGTCTTTGCGGAGACGTTTGTAACTAAGAAGACATAATAAATCATCAATTGAGAATCAATCAAATAAAATTTATAATTTCTTAGATGCCCCTAGTTGAAAACATCATCAAGACATGAAAGAATCATAATCAAAACCAATAACAAACTCTGTTTAAGTAGTACTTTGTTCATTCATTTGTCAAACAAAGTAGAGATTCATCAATCAAAAAATTGTAATACAAGAAATATGGTATTCCATGTCTGTTCATTGATAGGATAATTCATTCATGTTTGCGATCCAATATAGCCTTGTAGGAAAACTATAAATGTAAATGTCATTTCTGGATATGTGATTTTTGAAAATACACCCTTGTTTTGGAAAGTGACATTATTTTGCATGTATCAAGAAATATTGTGTTCGTGAGGCAAACCATCCTAGAGTGACCTAGCAATCATAACTTACCATACTAGCAAAGATTCGCCCAGTGTAGAATGACTTATTTGTAAGATGTATATGTAGACAAATCCCCAGCAAGGATAAGATAGCTATTTAGGAAAATGAAGTCAGCGTATGAGCATAGCTAAAATTATGAAGGCCTAGTATTAGTAGTGCACTGATAGATGGAGCGCAGAACATAAGTGACACCTGATTGCCAGGTTTTCACCACTCGGCAAGATCTTTTCTTTCTTTTTGCTACCAAGATGCCTGTTTTACCAAGTGCTCATCACGACACTTTTCTCTATACCAATATTTTTTCTATTTTTCTTTTTTGAATGTTTTTGTAGTATCAAGGTGCCTGTTTACTAGGTTTTCACCAAGGATACCCTTTTTGTAGGGCCTTTTCCACTATTTTTGGATTTCTTTAGGATCAATTTTCTAAATGTTTTTGGTATTTTGCAAGAACTTTTTATTGTACAGGATCTGCTAGCCAAACATCAAGCATAGAACCACTTGAAATGTAGAGTGTTAATAGGATCTAGAAGAATGTCTCCCTTAGGTGTAGCCAGTTGATAAGATCTAGTCCCAAAAGTGGTAGTGATAACATATGGTCCTAGCCAGTTAGGTTCAAACTTTCCTTTCTGTTCTCTGTTAGGCTGGTTCTTAGGATTCTCTTTGAGGATGAGATCTCCGACTTCAAATTTTTGTGGTTTGACCTTTTTTATTGTACCCTTTGGAAATACATTCTTGATAAACTTTGAGGTGATTGAACACTTTTTGTCTGCACTCATCTAGCAAGTCCAGAGAATTTACCCTTTCTATGCGGTACTACTTGTCAGTAACAAGACCTTGTAAAGATATCTACAAAGATGGGATTTCAACCTCAATGGGTAGTACTGCTTCAGTGCCATAGACTAGAGAAAATGGCATGGCTCTAGTCATTGTTTGGATGCTTGTTCTGTAGGCCCATAGTGCTAGATTTAGTTGTAGATGCCAGTCTCTGCCAGACTTACTTACAGTTCTATGTTGAATTTTGAGAATATTCTTGTTGGATGCCCCAGCATGTCCATTACCTTAAGGATAATAGATTGAGGAGAAATGTTGAGTGATATGGAACTGTTCACAAAGGTCATCAATGTCTTGATTTTTAAATTGGCTGCCATTGTCTGTTACAATTGAAGAGGGTATCCCATATCTACAAATAATATAGTTGAGAATGAACATAGCCACCTGTTTTTCGGTGGCTTTGATTAGCAGCACGGCTTTGACCCACTTCATGAAATACTCAGTGGCCGTAATGATGAACTTGTGTCCATTTGAAGATTTGGGATATATTTGTCCAACCAAGTCAAAGGCCCATTGCTGAAATGGTCGATGTGTTATGAAAGGTATAAGTTCTCTGGCAAGAGCATCGATAAGATCTCCACGTGTCTAGCATTTAAGACATGCTTTCAAAAATTGAATAGCATCTTTCTCCATGGTAGGCCAGTAATAGCCTACTCAGATCAGTTTCTTCGCTAATGAAAAGTTGTTCGAGTGTGATCCACATACACTTTTGTGGACTTCTTTTATTTCTAGATAAGACTCTTTGAGTTCTAAACACCTAAGAAGTATACCATTGAGACCATGCTGATATAGGTTGTTATTTATGAGGATGTAATGCGATGCTATCCTGATCAGGGATCTTTTCTCATTTTTGGATAGATTATTAGGGATATCTTGGTCGGAAAGATAAGCAATGATATTTGCATAGCGAGATTGGTCTAGGGTATTTAAAGCACATATTACCTAGTATTTAGGGGTTTCAAAGGCAGGATAGGATAGTTCTTCCACCAAGAAGTCATAGCAGAATTGATGTTCTTCTAGTTCTAACATGGACGCCAAGGTAGCCATAGCATTAGCAACTTTATTCTCTGATCTTGGTATCTGTGAGAAGGTGACAAGGACAAAGTATTTATTCAGGTCATCAAATAGTTTCTTGTAGGGAATCAACTTCTCATCTTTCATTTGATACTCCCCATTGACTTGATTGATAATTAGTTGGGAGTCACCATATATGTGTAGCTCTACAATCTTCCATTCCATAGCTAGCTTAAGACTATTTACCAATGCTTCATATTCTAAAATATTGTTGGCGCATGGAAACACCAATTTGTAAGATTTAGGAATCTTGTAACATTGAGGAGTTATGAATAGGACCCCTCCTCCAAAACCTTGTTGAGTGAATGAACCATCAAAGTACATCTTCCACGGATATTCAATGAGATGCATGATTGTTTCATCAAGGAATTCAATGAGTAATGGTTCATCATCCTAGAGTGGTGAAATAGCCAATTGATTTGCAAGGACCTACCCTTTGATAGCTCTCCATTCTACATATTCAATTTCAAACTCACTTTGAATTAGGACCCATTTTGCCAAACGTCCTATTAATGTTTTTCTACTCAAAAGGTACTTTAGAGGATCAATCTTTGCAATGAGCTTTACTATATGAGAGAGAATGTAGTGCCTTAATTTTTGTGATGTGAAGATGACTGCTAAGCATGCTTTTTCAATAATTCTCTAATTGAGATCATAAGTGACCAGTGTTCTACTAATATAGTAGATATCTCTTTCTTTCTTGGTTTCATCCTCTTGTGCTAGCTATACTCCTAGGGATGTAGCTATTGATGAAATGTATAGGATTAGGGGCTTTCCTTGAATAGGCACCATAAGAATAGGTGGAGCAGCCAGGTATCCCTCCAATTCTCTAAAGTTCACTTCATAGTATTCATCCCATTTGAAGGTAACCCCTTTATGTAGTAACTTAGTAAAGGGTTGTGCCCTATCTGCAAGTTGGGACATGAATCTCCTGATGGACTAGAGTCTTCCTTGTAGCATCCTCATTTGAATAATGTTGCATGGAGGATCCATCTCTAGTATAGCCTTAACTTTAGCAGGGTCTACCTCAATTCCTTTTGTTGAAACAATGAATCCTAGGAGCTTCCCTGATTGAACCCCAAAGGCACATTTCTTTGGGTTGAGCCTGAGTTGGAACTGCTCCATTCAATCTAATATCTTTATTAGGTCAGCAATGTGAGTACCTCTTTCTTTGGATTTAGCCAATGTGTCATCTAGATAGTCCTCCATGTTCTTGTGCATCATGTCATGGAATATTGTTGTCATGGCTCTTTAATATGTTGCATTAGCATTCTTTAACCCAAAAGGCATGACATTCCAGCAAAAGGTGCCCCATGCACATGTAAATTTGTTTTTCTCTAGATCCTCAGGCAAAATTTTGATTTGATTATAGCCTGAGAATCCATCCATTAATAAATACATCTGGTAGCCTATTGTAAGATCTATGATCATGTCGATGTTTGGTAGAGGGAAGTCATCTTTCAGACATGCTTTGTTCAAGTCTCTGAAGTCTGTATAGATCCTGAAAGATTTATCAGATTTTAGAAATGGGGACCACATTGGAAATCCATCCTGCATATGCAATGACTCTAATAAATCTTGCTTTTAACAACTTTTCTATCTCTGCTTTTACCAATAATGTAATACAAGGATGCATCTTTCTAAGTTTTTGCTTCATAGGCTTGATCCTGAGAGCTATAGATAAGTGGTGCATGATTAGATTAGGATCTAGCCCTAGCATATCTATATAATACTATGCAAATTTAATCTTCTTCCCCTTCAAGAACTCTATGAATTGTGTCTTCTCCTCTTCTGATAAGGATTGTGCAAGATGTACTATTTGACGATTGTCAATAGTGCCAAAATTTACTGGCTGTGTTGGTTCAATCAGCACTAAGGATCTTTCCTAAAAGTGTTCAGGGACAATATCAAGAGTCTCATCCTTTGGCACCTTGGAGAGGTTTACACCATTGGATACATCTCTTTTCTTTACTATTTTGGGATCTAATACTTCCATAGAGTGGTTTCTACCATCAGTCCTCTTTTTCTTTTTCTTTTTTAGTTTTTTACTAAGAAACTTGATATCCTCCTGTGACATGTTTTTGCTCCTTGCATTGGTGGAAGAAGGGTAAGGTTTACAAGCATTGAGATAAAAATCTAGGGAGTGGTCATCAGAAAAGTCAAGGATAGGAGTAGGATTTGTTTCAGTCCAATCAATTAGGTCGGGAAGTACCAATGTTAGGGAGTAAGTCTATGGGAAGGACAACATCATGTTAGCATCAAGACCATTAACCAATATGACATGATATGTTAAGTTAATTTCTTCAATATTTAGATCAATAAGAGTGAGATCATCATTAAAAGGGTTGTTTTTAGTCATATGCAGATCAAACTCTAGCGACTCGTCAATGGAAATCTCCTCATCATCTCTCCATGAAAGGAGGATTCTTGCATGTAGCCTATGAAATTCTTCTAGACTTATGTATTCACCATTGTCCTCATCAATGATCAGGGGAAGGAACTCTTCTTCTGCTTCAGGAAGATTAGTATCATTGAGAGGAGTGTCCGATTGTTTACTAGGAAGCCACAAACATGTGAATTGTATCTATTCCAATATCTTTAGAGGCAACAGATAGTTGATCCCATTCATAGTCATGAGAGTCTACTACATCATCAGATCTATTTAATTAATAAGAAATGGTTATCTGATGTACCTAGTTAGCTTCTTGTATATCAAAGTGGGGTAGATCAGGGACATGTGAAATTGTGACCAATTGCCCCTAGTTAGGGTGTAGATTCTGTGGCTGGGGTGTCTCTTAAGTAATTGTTGCTATGGTGTCTCCTACTCTTGAATGGGAGGTTGTGCTAGAAAAGGGGTGTGAAGATCTTGTGGTACCTCAAAGCTAGGTACATAGCATCCTCCTTGGTAGTTAGGGTCCTATGCGGCAATATGCAACAATCTTTCATAGGACCACTGCTCAAGTTCATCTATTTCATCACTCCCTTTATCTGAGTGTGGACTCTCTTTTGGAGTGGGTTTATTAGTTTTAGCATTAAAAATAAGTCCTATTTCATCTTTGGTATTCTAGAACTCCATGGGTATAGGTTCAATAAGCCCTCATCCTGTGTCATTTAGATGTCCCTTTCCTTTTTAGCCCATTTTTGTGAGGAAATAATATCCTTTTGAATATTGTTATGGATATATCTTCACATGTTTGACCTTAGATTCCATCGGTTCTCCTTTGTAAAGTTAGTATAAGACTCTATGTTCTTCTATGTTATCTGAAGAAGATGTGGATGCCTTTATCATGCTAGTTTCTTTGTGTACTTCTAGCTCCTTGGATGCTATAGGTGTGAATTTTGATGAAGGTTTTTCGTAGGATCTCAGTGACACCGTAAGTTCTGTCCATGAGGGTGTCAGGTCTAGCTTACACTCTCCCATTCTTGTTTCTTCAAGTTTCAAGGTTTTTCTAAAACTCATCATAACCATGTCCTTGGTAGTTTCAAGAGCCATGGCATCTATAGCCTCTTTATGTGTCGGATGATGCTTCCTACTTTGATATTGTTGTAAGTGTAGTTAGCGTCTGTAGGAATCATCACTTCCACCCCATTATGTGGGAATTTTATGCATTGATGGAAAGTGGATGGTACAACTTGCATCTCATGAATCCATGGTCTCCCTAGTAGGATATTGTAGGCTAATGGTAGATCTAGAACTTGACATATGACGTTCCTCTTAATTGGTCTGACTCTGATAGGTAGAATAATAAGACCTTTGGAGGATCTTTCTTCCTCATCATACGCTTTGATTGTTATCTTTCTTCTAGAGTCAATTGTTTGTTCTGAGAGAATTAGTCTCTTGATTAGATCTAGTGTATAGATATTCAATCCTTCACCTCCATCTATCAACATGTGTCTAACATGAGATTTATGAATAAGGAATTTAATATGGAGGGGTTAATTATGTGGATGTGTTAATGACTTATCATCCTCTTCAAAAAATGAGAGGTAGTGTGGCACTAAGATGTGATTGACCATCGCTTGAAACTTGTCTATTGATGACATGTAACTAATTGAATGTTTGATAATGTTAAGTTGAAGATGATGCAAGACATTAAACCAGTTAATGGTTCGTATTGTTATTTATGCAAACTTGATATCATTTGTATAGTCATGTACATAATGCAAAAGAATTTAGAGAATCAATAGAACAGAGGTTATGCTTTTAGCAATGCATAAAAGTCAAGTATTCACTAAGTGACAGAGAACATTGAAAGAGTGCACACCATCAGTAGAGACAGAGATAAAGTCACAGTCATGCCCAATGAGAAATAAGACAGTGTTTTCTGATAAGCAAGATCCAATGATGCCTGATGGACAAACATCCTAAAGCTAACTGAAGTTACACCGATGGAACTGGCAGTTGTCACTATCGACAAACTATAGAATTGACTGCCAGAACAAAGAAATCACAAAATAAAAAAATATATAGCTAGCAGGGCTTAAGAATAGACTTAACTGATTGTTTTAGTTTTTTATTCGACCATAGTTAAACAATTGTTTTATAAAGTTGGCAAGAAGATACCTAGGAGATAAATCAGGAGTTAAAGCCGTAAATCAAATTGGCTGGATTGTTTTTCATGCCAAGCATCAAGAATCAAGAATTAAGAATAAAGAATAAAGGAATATCATGTCTATATAAGAGACAAGAATAATTAATTTCCAAAAAATAAGACACATAGGGGAGTGAATGGAAAGGAGATGCTGAAGAGAAACTAGTAAAGGATAAACTTCATACAGTCCTCATCAATCAAGCTAAGGGAAAGCTAAAGATTTCTGTAGACACCAACAAATAGTGAAGCACAATATCATAGAGCAGTAAAGTGTGGAATGCAAAGGAATTGAATTGATACATTGATCAGAGAGGTATTATACATAAATAGATCTAAATATTTGCAATTCAAAGTTGCATTAGAAACAGGTCATTGTGTTTCAGTTTAACCATTGAAGCATTAAGTCTCTTAGCAAAGCAGGACTTAACCGTCTTCTATAATTGAGGTATATCCTAACAGATTACCAAAAAGGTTGATTCATCATAGTAGCATCGATCTTACCTAAAGCCTATTGACAGTCTAAGAAGGAGGCTGATTCAAAGATGGTAGTAAGATTAGCATAAAGCCTATTGATAGTCTAAAGGTTGACTCAAGCATGGTAGCGTAGATGCAAGATACTAAGTGACAACCTATGTATAAAAATCCTCTAACAAGGTCACACTTAACCATGTGTTTGTAACCTTTAACAGGGTTGGCTCCTAATAGGGCTCACTTTAGAAGAGTGAAAATTTGGGGTACC
>MU228323.1:1365626-1379554 GCA_018584345.1 Thuja plicata | reverse complement strand
TGACCTCCCGGGAAGTCCCGGTGCTTCACCTCTGTGAGCATCACCTAGATCCAATGAGTGCTAAGTGTTCCATTTATTCTCATGAGAGATGGTTCATGTGAACCACTACTCATGAATTATGGGTCAACGAGTTTGACTCAAAAACTACACAGTTGAATCCTGATAGCAATATCACAATTTGACTTGTTGTGGAAAAATATCTCCTACTTATCAATTGATGAGCTTAAGGGGCTTTCTAATGAATGGTTCATAAGGCACAACACTTGGTGAAGGTTTTGCAAATAAGGATGCAAGTAGAGTGGGTTTAACCATGGAGGAAACTCCATAGTTAAGCACGCTCGAGCTGGAGTAGTACTGGGATGGGTGACCTCTCGGGAAGTCCCGGTGCTTCACCTCTATGAGCATCACCTAGATCCAATGAGTGCTAAGTGTTCCATTCATTCTCATGAGAGATGGGTTCATGTGAACCACTACTCGTGAATTATGGGTCAATTAGTTTGACTCAAAGACTACACAGTTGAATCCTGATAGCAATATCACAACAAGGGAGTTCAATGATAAGAACACTTCTTAGGTAATATTGACATGTTTTTTTATTAATATATTAATGTTATTTTATAACTATATGGGCCCTTTGTAAATCATAAGGAAGTGATGACTTCCAAATGATTTTAACCTGTATATGTTAAAGTTATTGAAAGGTGACGATTTTACAATAACATGGTTTTGTATTTGTGATAGGAATGTGTGGATAGAATCCCTGATTAAGGCAATCCACACACTGAAGCTCGTGAGTTTGTGGATTGAATCGCCAATAGAGGCAATCCACGCGAGAGCTAGTGGATAGAAGCACCGATTGAGGCAATCCACACATTGAAGCTCATAATTTTGTGGATCAAATCACTGATAGAGGCAGTCCAAACAAGAGTTTGTGGATAGAATCACCAATTGAGGCAATCCACAGATTGAAACTCGTGAGTTGTGGATCGAATCGCCAATGGAGGCAATCCACATGAGAGCTAGTGGATAGAATCGTCGATTGAGGCAATCCACACTGAATCTCATGAGATTGTGGATAGGATCGTCTATAGAGGCAATCCACATGAGAGCTTGTGGATAGAATCATCGATAGAGGCAATCCACACCAAAGCTCATAAGCTTGTGGATCAAATCACTAATAGAGGCAATCCACACAAGAGCTTGTGGATCAAATTGCTGATGGAGGAAATCCACCTGAGAGCTATGGATAGATTCACCGATAGAGGCAATCCACTATAGAACAACTTTCACAATTTATGAACTTATTGTGATGTGCATTTTATCTTCCCTAGCTAAGAGGGAGTGTTGATGATTATAGCTTCGATCAGATAAAATGATCATAATATTATAAGAAAATAAATAAATAATATATAAATATATATATCATTAAAATAGACATTTCTACTATATATATTAATATATATATTTAACATTATCTTATTATAATATTAAATTAAATAAACATCATTTGATATTCAGATAATATCTTTCTACATTATATATGTATATTAGTATATATAATATTAATAATGTTAATATTATATATATTAATATACATATTCAATGTATATAATATGTCATATCTCATATGACTTTATAATACTGATTGTTATCGGTGTGAATAAAATATGGACTGCAATCGATTATGTAAACTAATATGCTATCGGTTATAGATTTGTTAACTATGCCAATACAATATTTTTTATGATTTGTACTGATTCAATTGTATCAGATTAACACTTGTATTGTTTGATATTAGTTAAACACATACCGATCAAATTAGCATTGTGATTGGTCACTTTGAATCTGCGATATGTTATTACAAGGAGGTAGGTTAATATAGGGACTTGTCTCCTCATGGAGACATGTCTCTATACTAACTTGCCTCCTTTATATATATATATATATGCTCATTCGTAGATCAAAAGAAGATACAAGGAAATACAAGTCTCATTTTATATAGCATAAATTGAAAATTATATATATATATATATAGTTTTTAAATACATATTATATATATATAGGATTCATATAAGAAAATTTTAAAAGCCATATATTTTGATCTAAAATTTAACATATTTTCCCACTCCACCTCCTAATCAAGAGAACATCAATGCCTTCTTACAGTGCATGCATGCTACCCCAAGTCATCTTGACACTGTATTTACTCAAAGAGGATCACCTTCTAAAGAATTGCATAATGATTATGATGCTCTTATGGTTGTTGTTACTATCAATAAGAGTATCATTCATAGGAACTTTATTAATAATGGATCTGGGCTTAATATTTGTATTATTGACATGGTCAAAGTGTTTAAAGCCAATCTTTAAACTATTCAACCTGACAATATTCCTATACATGGCTTTGATAACATTTATAAGAAAACTTCAGGAATCATTACCTTACCTATCAAAGTAGGTACGGTCATCCTCAATACTCCTTTTCATTTTATGCCTGGACCTCTTAATTATAACATCATTTTGGGTAGACCTTGGTTGCATGAGATACATGTTGTTCCTTCCACCCTTCACCGTAAAGTCAAGTTTATTCACAACAACTATTAGTAATAACTGAGAGGGGGGGGGTCAATCAGTGGCCTTAAATTATTATCTTTCAAACATTAACAACCAATCAAATAAACCTTATATTATTAAGTCCCTTCAAGATTCATGCCATGAGATACTTATAATGATTAACTGTCTGTCATTTTTCCTTATCTGTCCTTATTGTACTTGATTATCGATAAATAGTATAACTATTTACCAAAACTCAGTAAATATGCAGACTATACTGATCAACCCAATGTTAACTATGTCAAATACAAAACAATAAATAAATTAATCGTACACACATAACACATGAATTTTTAACGTGGAAACCCTGTTAAGGGAAAAAACCACTGGGACCGGTACCCCAAATTTTCACTCTTCTGAAGTGAGCTCTGTTAGGATCCAACCTTGTTAAAGGTTACAAGTACACTATTAGGTGTGACCTTGTTAGAGGATTTTACACATATAGGTTGTCACTTAGTATCATGTGATACAAAAATGAATTAATCTTGTCTCTTATATAGACATCATATTCACTTTTTCTTGATTCTTGATTCTTGATTCTTGGCATGAAAAGAAATCCAGCCTATTTGATTTAAATCATAACTCTTGATTTGTCTCGTATTTATCTTCATGCCAACTGTATAAATGAGCTTTAAATCAATTACTTAACTCTAGTCAAATAGAACAAAGAAAACAACCAGTTAAGTCTATCTTTAGCTCTTTCCAGCTAGATATTTTGGCATTTTTTGAACTCTTTGTTCCGTTAGTCGACTCTTCAGTTAGTCATCGATTACAACTGTCAATTCCATCGGCATGACTCCAGTTAGCTTCGAGATCTCCATCCATCGGGAATCATTGGACTTTTCTCATTGGGCATCCTATAGTTTTTCTTTGTTGGGCAACACTATCTTATGCTCATCAGGTATCACTGTGACTTTTCTTCTTTGCCTTTACCGATGGTCTGCACTCCATCGGTGTTATCTGTCACTTAGTGAATAATTGACTTTTATGCATTACTGAAAGCATAACCTTTATTCCATTTATTCTCTAAAGTCTTTGGCATTATGTACATAGTCATACAGATGATATCAAATTGTCATCAATGACAATACAAACCATTAACTAATTTAACGCCTTGCATTATCTTCAACTTAACATTATCAAACATTTAATCAATTACATGTCATCAATCTCTCCCTTTGGCATTGATGTTAATAAACTTATATTATCACACTATACTATTTCTAATACAATATGAAATACAACTATTGAGATTCATCAAAATATCAATCTCTCCCTTTTGTCAACTGGTAAATGTCTGAACTTTGGTAAGCTTTGTTTGAGCTTAGATTTGATTCCTATAGTTATATTTTTTTCAGATGTGTTGAGTCCTTTTCTTTTGTCATTTTCTCTCCTTTTGACTATTCTCCTATTTTGATGTCTTTTTCTCTTTTTAGCAACTCTCCCTTTGTATAATCTTTCATACAACTTTCTCTTCAAGGATATAATCTCTCCTTGATGGAGTAATTTGATAATGGATAGTCTTTCTCAGGAGAATGTGATAATATGGATAATCTCTCTCCCTTTGACACCAATGCCAAACAACTATTTTACAAATATATGACATTCATGTCAAACAATTTTTTTCCTATCCATAATATATTCCTTGAATTTCCCTTATCCATCAACAATACAACAATAATATCTAGTGCTCAGTTTTGATATATACCTGTTTGTATATAGATGTAGCTTTTATGTTCATCTTTTTGCTCACATCAACATGAATGATATTCTGATAATATGTAGGCTGATGCAGCCTTCAATCATTTTACTAACTGGTAGACAAGGGTTTGACCCCTATTCTCTTTCTTAGGTACTCAAATGTATCCTTGGGTAGTGGCTTGGTGAAGATATCAGCTAATTGTTCTTTGGATTGCACATACTCAAGTATCACCTCTTTTTCTTGAACATGTTCTCTCAAGTAATGATACTTGATGGAAATGTGTTTAGCTTTTTCATGCATGATTAGATTATTGGAAATTTTTATTGCATTGATGTCATCACAATAGATAATCACTAGTTCTAAGATCTTCATATGCATGTCTTCCAGCAACTATTTGATCCATGCAATATTTGAGCAATTTGTAGCAGCAACAATGTACTTTTCTTTTGTAGTAGACTGAGAGATGCATCCTTGCTTCTTGCTAATCCATGTGACAAGTCTATCACCCATAAAGAATGCTCCTCTAGTTCTGCTCTTTCGATCATCAAGATTCCTAGCCCAATCAACATCAGTAAATGTCTTAAGGTCAAATTTTCCTTCTCTTCTATACCATAAGCCAAATTCCTTAGTATTCTTTAGATATCTTAGAATTCTTTTTATAGTAGTCATATGTGATTCCCTGGGGTTAGCCAAAAATCTAGCAACAATTCCTACTGCATGTGCAATATCTAGTTTAGTGTGTACAACATACATGATTTTCAAATTATTGATCTATACAAAGTCTGATTTACTCTTTTTTTTTGTCCTCCTTTGTCAACTTACATCTAGTAGCCATCGATGTTCCAACTAGTTTGGATTCTTCCATCTTGAATATTTTCAGGACCTCTTTGATGTATTTGGACTGTGTAATAAAAATTCCTTCACTTTGTTGAATGATCTATAGACCAAGAAAGAACTTGATCTCACCAAACATAGACATCTCAAACTCTTTTCTCATCTCATTAGAAAATTATTTGCATAGCATCATTGCCTCCAAATATGATGTCATCATCAAATATTTTAGCAATCAAGGTGTTAGCATTAGTATCTTCTTTTAAATAAAGATTATTGTTTTCACTAATCCTTACAAATCCAATACTTATTAGATAGGAATGAATTCATTCATACCAGGATCTTGGAGCTTGTTTCAATCCATACAAATATTTGTGAAGTCTACATACCATGTCCCTCTTGTTTGGATCAACAAACCCTTCTGGTTGTTCAATGTATACTTCTTCTTCAAGTATTCTATTTAGGAATGTTCATTTGACATCCATCCGGTATACCTTAAATCCTTTTAATGTAGCATAAGCAAGTAATATTCTTACTCATTCTAGCCTAGCAATGGGTGCAAAGGTCTCTCCATTTTCTATACCATTTGAACATCTTAAATGCTTTTGATTTATCTTTTAGAAACATAACTGTCATCATTCTAGAGTAATCATCAATAAAGAGAATAAAATACCTATCTCCATAATAACTCTTTGTCCTCATGGGTCCACATAAATTAGTATGGACTAATTCTAGAATTGCATCCGATGTATGGGTTTTGCTTTTGAAACTAGACTTTGTCATTTTACCTTTTTGACATTTTTTACATATGATGTTGTTGGGCTTGGTCATTGTTGGTAAGCCTCTGACATTTCTCTTTTTGCTAATTTTCATCATGTTGTCAAAGTGCACATGACACGGTCTTTTGTGCTATAACCATATGTATTCATTTGTAGCAATCAAACAAGTGGAGTTAGTATCATTCAAATAGAATAAGTTACCTTTTGTCTGCTCACTAGTACCAATTATATTTTTAGATTTGTTGAAGATCTTTGCCTTCTTATTTTCAAATGATACTTTGTGACCTGAATTATTAAACTAAGAAACACTCAATAGATTATAATTCAATCCATTTACCCAATAGGCATTCTCACACTTTATCTATTTAGTCAACATTATTTTTCCTCTACCTTCAACTGGACAAGGTGTGTCATTTCTCATTCTTACTGATCCACCCTTGTAGTATTCAAAAGTCTCAAAATTTTGCTTATCACCGGTCATATGATGAGTGCAGACACTATCTATGATCTAAACATCATTTTTGCTAATTTTAGATATGAGACCTATTTCTATATACCTTTCTTCCTCATCATTTGAATCATCCTTTACAACCACAAACACCATCTCGATGTCTTCATCAGATTCGGTGTCAGTATCACCATCCTTGCATTTTGCTAGGTACCTGACCTTCTTTCCTTTGTACTTAAACTATTGGGTATCTCTTCTTTCTGATTATTGATTGCTTCTATAATCACCTCTGTTAGACTTCTTCTCAAAAGATTTATCATTAGTTTTGTCATTTTTTCTTCTATTAGTACATCTTGCAACAAAATTTCCAATCTCTTTGCAATTAAAAAAAACAAGTGGTAATTTACCTTTGTATTTACCTTTGCCTCTCTACCTTCTTCTAGCCATAAGTTCTTTAATTTCATCAAGATCATCTTCTTCATTTTCACTAACACTATCTTTTCTCATAGTGTTTTTGTAACTTGATTTACTTATTCTCATAGAAGTTTTGAATGCAAACTCTATGTTTGGTAAGACACTATTAGCAAAGTTATTCATCTCAAATGAAATCAGTCTTCCAATTCAACTATCTAGAGTAACATTTGTATTTTATACTGCTCTCATTTCTTGAATGGCAGATACTCTAATAGCATAATTAGGTAGTAAGGTTCTTAGAATTTTACTTACCACTGTATCTTCTTTCAGTACACCTCCAATTCCTCAGATAGCATTAACTACTTCTTTAATTCTTGTGTTGTACTGAGTGATGTTTTCTCCTTATTTCATTTTGAGATCATCAAAATTTCCTCTAAGGCTTTCTGCCTTGGCTCTCAAAACATTTTTGTCACTACCATGTACAATCTTCAATTTGTCCCACATCTGCTTCGCAGTTTTGCATTCTTTGACATCTTCAAATTCAGCATCAAAGAGTGAGGAAGCAAGCTCTATCATCGTGCCATTATGTTCATTCTTCTCTCTCATTTATTCAACTATTGGTGCTCTTGTGGACAACACATATTAAGTTTCTAGGAATTGAGTAACTTCATTACAAATACCTGATAAGTGGAGTCTTATTTTGCTCTGCTATGAAGCAAAATTATCTTTGTTTAACTTGGGCACATATCATTTGTTTATCTTGTGATATTTGGCTTAGGTCTTGACACCTTCCTTCTAAGAACACAAGCTCTAATACCAATTTTTAGTAATAATTGAGAGGGGGGGTGAATCAGTGGCCTCAAATTATTATCTTTCAAACATTAACCACCAATCAAATAAACCTCAGATTATTAAGTCTCTACAAGATGCATGCCATGAGATACTTATAATGATTAATTGCCTGTCAGTTTTCCTTGTCTGTCCTTATTGTCCTTGATTACCGATAAGCAGTATAACTATTTACCAAAACTCAGTAAATATGCAGAGTATACCGATCAACCCAGTGTTAACTATGTCAGATACAAGACAATAAAGAAATGAATCATACACACATAAGACATGAATTTATAACATGGAAACCCTGTTAAGGGAAAAAACCACTGGGACCAGTACCCCAGATTTTCAATCTTCTGAAGTGAGATCTGTTAAGAGCCAACCTTGTTAAAGGTTACAAACACACTATTATGTGTGACCTTGTTAGAGGATTTTACACATATAGGTTGTCACTTATTATCGGGCATCTAATGCTGCCATCCTTGAATCAGCCTCTCTATTAGACTATCAATAGGCATTGGGCATATCCAATGATACTTTCATGAATCAACCTTTTTGGCACTCCTTGGGATGTACCTCAATATATAGAAGACTGTTAAGTCCTGCTCTGTTAAGAGACTTGATGCTTCAATGGTTAAACTGAAACAAAATGACCTATTTCTAATGCAACTTAAATTGTAGAATTTTAGATCTATTTAAGTAAATTACCTCTCTGATCAATATATCAATTCAATTCTTTTGTACTCCATACTTTCTGCTCTATGATGTTGTGCTGACTGCTCATTGGTGTCTATAAAACTCCTTAGCTCTCCTTCAGCTTGTTGATCAGTACTATATGAAGTTGTTCTTCATCAGTTTCTCTTTTGCATCCTCTTTCTATTCACTCCCCTTAATCCCCTTTTCATGTGATATGAAAATGAATTAAGCTTGTCTCTTATATAGACATGATATTCACTATTTCTTGATTCTTGATTCTTGATTTTTGGCATGAAAAACAATCCAGCCTATTTGATTTAAAGCATAACTCTTGATTTGTCTCATAGTTATCTCCATGCCAACTATATAAATGAGCTTTAAGTCAATTACTTAACTTTGGTCAAATAGAAAAAATAAAACAACTAGTTAAGTCTATCTTTAGCTCTTGCCAGCTAGATATTTTGTCATTTTCAGTTGTCTCTGTTTCGTCAATCAACTCTTTAGTTAGTCATCGGTTACAACTGTCACTTCCATCAGCATGACTCCAGTTAGCTTCAGGATCTCTATTCTTTGGGTATCATTGGACTTTTCTCATAAGGCATCCTATGGTTTTTCTTTGTCGGTCAACACTATCTTCTTCTTGTCAGGTATTACTGTGACTTTTCTTCTTTACCTTTACCGATGGTGTACACTCTATTGGTGTTATCTGTCACTTGGTGAATACTTGAATTTTATGCATTGTTGAAAGCATCACCTTTGTTCCATTGATTCTCTAAAGTCTTTGGCATTATGTACATGACCGTACAAATGATATCAAGTTGACATCAATGATAATACAAACCATTAACTAATTTAATGCCTTGCATTATCTTCAACTTAACATTCTCAAACATTTAATAAGTTACATGTCATCAACAACATGATGTATACACTTCATGTAGATGATGTGCCAAATCCTTGTTCAAATATTCAAACCCACAATACTCCTATTCGTAATATTAATCCTTATTCCTCTAATTCTCTTCCTGGAGATGATCTGGGAACCTTGGTTTTAATCCTACCTTTATTAGAGAGTATAAGGTTTCTGATCTTGATTTTATGAAGCAGCAAAGAGAGTTTGAACAATGAGCTTTTGCTTCTACTTCTTATGCCATTTTTAATAACTTGTTGCTTCTTATACCCACTATGAATCTGTCAAACCTACTAATGATGACATAATGACAACTAAAGTTCCATTAACTCCTTCTGATATGGCTTCTTGTTATGGTCATGGTTATCATTTACTAGTTAAACAAGGATTCCATGGTCAAGGATGTGGTAAGCATAAACAGGGAATTCAAATGCCCTTACAGAATGGGGGGCATGAGCATTCTTATGGATTGGGATTTAATCCTCAACAACACATTAATGTTAACAACATCTCAAATAACATTTAAAAACATGATGAACCTAGGAAGGAATTTTACCAAGAAGTTCTTTTCCCTAAACTCCTTCATGCTAAGATGATTACTAGACCTAAATGCAAAAAGAAACATAGTCCACACTTGAAGCCTCTTCCTTTTTTTGTATCATATATTTCATGACCACTCTACTAATGAATGTTAAGCTTTACATTATAAGATTAGCCATCTCATTGATACTAATTTTATTTATATATCATGTGGCAATAAGTCATATTTCAATCTTGTTTTCTCTAAATAACATTTATGTTCCTACTATGGACCTCCACATTATGTAAACAATGTTAGCCTAATTCCTTGGGGTCTTGTTGTCTTGCATAGTGTTGTGAGCGATATAATATGTCCCCTTTTATCCTTGTTCCTATGCTTGGGGGGAAAGGATGCCATATCCTTCTTTTCTGTCCTTCCAGCATCCAATTTCCCTTGGTTAAGCAGTATCTATCTATTATGTGATATCCAATCATACATGAAAATTTTGGTTTGCATTGAGGATCTATGGCCTTGATCATAACCTATTTCATTGTTTAACATTGGGTTTCCATGGTTGATAATTCTCTCACCTTAGAAATTGAATAGTGTGTTATCCCTCACAAGGGTTACTTTTTCACTTCTTGCATGATATCTCTTTGTATTCATCCCTTCCATGGCCTCAGAGGAGTTCTGACCTTCTTGGCTTAGACTCGCTGTTGTCTATGGATATTTTCTTGATATTTTTGAAGAAGGCTTTATCCTTGTTCTTTTATTTCCTTAACATGTAAAAATAGTATGTATTTTTCCATCTTAAGGAGGGGGAATATATATGGCCTCCCTCATTCTATATTATGCATTTTTTTTCTAACCTTTTATTTTGCAGCATGCTAAATCCTCTAAAGGTAACAAACATAAGTTTCTAAATCATAAAGAGATACACATTCAATTACAATTCAATATGCTAAATCCTCAGAAGGTAACACACATAAGTTGCTAAATCCTTAAGAGATATGCATTTTAAAAATGTATTCGATGGTGATATGAGGATATGGATCCATGTGTACTTCATAAAATCTGTCAGAAGATGCACTATATGTTGGCAAGTGATCGATTTTGTGTAAATGTGATTCAATTTTTTGTTTTCATTTATGGAAACACATTTGGGCTTCAGATTGATTTCTATAAAGATAAATTTTGATGATTCAGAAATTGACAAAGTATAGAAGCAGAGTTACACAAGTGTTTTGGATGTCAAAGATTGAGATTGATGAATAAGGGAAAGAGAGATTAGAGGAGGATAGTATGGGGTATGTATGACCTCCACCTAAGATTGATTTGGTTTTGGTTATGTCTACGGTGAGTTAGAGATAATTAAAGATAGACAGACTGCAGTAGAACAGTGATACAAAGCAGTTGGATAGTAGCAAATATGGAGGGAGTATGACTTGGAGTCCAGGAAATTGAAGTTGGATTTTGGTTATTGATAACCTACACATTGACTATGAAACAATGCCGACTATGCATTTGATATTTACTATATTAAATGTATTTTCTATTGAAGGCCAACTTTGTAATATTCGTAATATTCATATTGGGAGCCAACTTTGTAAAGTTGTGAGATATATATGTAAGATCTTTTTGATAAATATGGGATATAGTTGTTGATGGTTAGTTGGCTGAATTGGTGAGTGAATAGCAGAGAAGAGAAGGACAAAGATCATTGAAGAACTATAAAGGAACTATCTAAGCACTAGTGTTCCTTGTTTTGTTCATGACTAAGAACACTTTGTAAGAGTCGTAAGCTTAGTTGGCCCCTAATAGGGTGTTGTGAACCTTTAATAGGGTTGTAATTCCTTTAACAAGGAAATGTGCTATGTAATATTCAGTTCCTAATAGGGAAATTATACTTTAGTACATGCTTGTGGGTACTATCCCCATCGGGGTTTTGCCTTGGCTAGGATTTCCTCAAAAAAAAAATATGATAATATGAGTACTATGTCATTTTCTTATGTTATTTTCTTTACAGAAATTTTATGGTTAATGTTTAAATGGTTGATGAATTTAAATAAGTTCTATAATACTGATTCACCCCCTCTCAGTATTATTGATATAAATCAGGGCATCACACATTCTTTACTTCATAGAAATCTTCATCTCAGATTCTTCATCTGCATTCTTCATTCATTTTCCTCAATCTTCACTGAAGATATCACATAATATTGCCATTCCATCATCATACACATATACAAAATACATTCACCACCTTTCTAATAAGTCACTGATTCTCTCTTGGGTCACCTACCAACAAGAGATAATCTTCCTCTGCTTATTCTGCTAATGGGCTCGACTATGTCGTACTCTAGATAAGACATGAACCATCCACCACCTTTGATAAACTTCAAGGCCGAGCTTCCAATGATAGTGAACTCCAATGGTTTATTTGGGAAGTGGTATTCAACCATCAGTAGGTTGTTCCAAAACAAATGGCTCTGCACATAGGTCTATTGTGACTTCTTCTCCATGGTAGCTCTTGAACTTATCTCCCCCTCTCAGACCTTCCAAAGTAACTATCACAGCATGGTATTTTAGTCTCCACATGGTATAACAACTCCACCATGATGCCAATATCAATTACATGTTTGAAGCACCAACTTTAGATATCCTCCACATAGCATAGCTATTCCATCAACTTCCCCCGATGTCGCTCGGTCATGGATTGCATGCAACAGTTCTAAGAAATCGTTATAGATCTTGAATCCATTATCTAAAAAAAAAAAACCACTTCCTTCTTCCCAGTCGGGATTGGCATAAAAACAACGAGACATAACCATGCTGCACATACTCTATTCAAGTGTCGCGCAATTCGGGACTGTTCAAAAAAAAAAAAACTGATACTTTCCAGAATATGGATTATTCAATATTCATTTCCAATAACTTAACAACCCATACATAAACTAATTTATCTCTTTAATAAATAATTTCAACCATGGAAAATGATTCATTTCATAACTAAATTCTTTAAAAAAACCAAAATTTAATTAGTTCATAAGGAAAACTACATAACCAATTCGCAGGGAAATAGAAAGAAGAAGACATTGTGAAAACTTAAACACATTCTATTGAAACTAAAAGCTATTGAAATACAAATTCATATAAAATGCATGGCTCTTTGGCTGAAGTCTAGAGAGCCCACTCTTTTTCCACACTTTTATCTTTTTTTTTCTTTTTCTTTTTTCCTATCTCCCGTAGTTTCCTCTCCTCCTATTTTTTTTAATCGGTTCAAACATCTCTCTTTATGAAGATTTTAGGTATTTATTAAACCCCTCTCATATCCTTGTAACCATTTCCATGATTACATAATGTTGTCTAATAATAGAAAATTTCAAAATGGTTACAAATGTCATACAATGCATTTTTAAATACATTACAATGCAATATCAAGCATTTAAAAAATTTCGTGACATGGTTTCACAAAACCTAAATGAATTAACCAAATCAATATTATGAAACTTGTAATAATCCTTAAGGGTCGAGATGCCCACTATATCATACTCCCAGACTTCAAAGATTTCTATTTCCCAATGGAAATGCCGAGAAAATTCTTGGGCATGCTTCTTCTGCTCGCTCTGATGTTGTAGCTGACTCCCATCACTGGAGTGCAATCTAGTTACTTTCCATCATGCTTCATGCTACTTCACTCAACCTCCTTATTGTCATCTTACCCACCCAAGATTCTGGAAGATGCTTCCCACTTTTCTCTTAGTGGTTTCTTTTGTGCACCTTCTACCCAGCTTCATCTCGATGGAGACAATGTCAAGACCTCCTTGCTGAGATCTCCACAAATACAATCAAAAGTTCATCTTTACTACAGCTTTGATGGAATTACTTGCAACCATTCTTTGAACACAAACTCTACCCTACCCAAATCTTTTGCTAGCTCTGATACCATTCTGATGTAACTCAGGGCATCCCAAATTCTTTACTTCGTAGAAATAGTCATCTCGCATTCTTCATCTGCATTCTTTGTTCATTTTCCTCAATCTTCATCAAAGAGCTTGTTGGTACTCCTAAATTTGAAACAAATTTGGAGTGACCATGTTAAATTTTTCAGACAAGCAAAAGTAAGTACCCTTAAAATCTTGTGTGAGAAGGCTCAATTGGAGTGATTGGAAAAGGTGCCC
>MU228323.1:1339708-1352958 GCA_018584345.1 Thuja plicata | reverse complement strand
TTTAGGGTTTCTTCTCTTCTATATCTTTCTTTTCTTTTCTCAGTTGTAGGGGTTCCTTTCCTCTGCTCTGTTCTAGTTTTTTCCTGCAGATGCTCAGAGCAGGTCCCTGTTGGTCTTGTGGAAATTTTATTGTAAGTTATACTTTTGTGTCTTTATATATTCATGAAAGCTTATAGTCTAGATGTGTTGAAGCAGAATACAGTAATAAAATATAGTGTGGTTCTCCCTCTTTCATATTATCTTATCTCTTTGCATTCTGTTTGTGTTCTAGTGTGTTTCACCTGTAAGGCATTTGAAATGCACTAGCTACAAGGTAGTTTGTCTAATTATTTATGAGTTCCTTTCAAGGAGAGGACTAAGTTTCATAGATGATTTCAAAGAGCAAAGCATTGTGATAAGGATTTGATGCAGATGTATGTATACGAGAGGATAGTTTGTAAGGCACTCTATCTCAGCCGCATGTAGTTTGTAAGGCCCTCTACGGTATCTCTGTTATTTTATCTCTATTGATTCATGTTTTCATTGACTCTTTTCCCAAGGGATAGGCACTGGTCTAAAGTACACTTTTTAGTTTGTTCCCCATCCAATATCAAAATCATTTCAATTAAAAATACAATTGTTACTAAGAACAGATAAACTGAACTCAGTAAGGACCTATGTCTCTAGGACAGTGTCCATTTTAGTGATTCCTTGGAGAGTGAATCATTAGGTTATCCCTCCTATATCAAAAGGAAGAAGGATGAAAATCCTTATATCACTGATTCTTGTTATATTTATAACCATGGTTTGTATGGTTAAATCTTGCATCTGGTTATACTTGGTCATTTGCAAGGTGATTTATCAGTTGGTTTAACAAAGGTACACAGCAAATCAGTGTCCACATTAATACATACTGTGTAAACAGAAATCATAAGAGGTAAAACATGCCTGAGTATATGTGGAGCTCAAAAATGAAGAAGGATCTTATCCAGTCCTTAGCAATTAGGCTTTTCTTGTCTCTGAATCAGTATTAGAAGGCATGGTGTTCAAGTAGTTATTTCAAGCATTGTGATTCATACAAGAAAAATCCCTAACAGAGCTCACATAATATTGTCATGCCATCATCACACACATATACAAAATATGTTCACTACCTTTCTAATCGGTCACTAATTCTCTCTTGGCTCACCGACCAAAAAGAGAGAATATTCCTCTCCTTATTCTACTAATGGGCTCAGCTATGCCATAATCTGGATAAGACATGAACCGTCCACCACCTTTGATAAACTTCGAGGCTGAGCTTCTATTGACATTGAACTCTAATGGTTGCTTTGGGAAATGGTATTCAACCATCACTTGGCTGTTCCAAAACAAATGACTCTGCACATATGTCTATCACGACTTCCTCTCCATGGTGGCTCTCAAAATTATCTCTCCCTCTCGGACCTTCGAAGGTAACTATCACAGCGTGGTGTTTTAGTCTCCACATGGTATAACAACTCCACCACGATGCCAATAGCCATTACATGTTTCAAGCACCAACTTGAGATATCCTCCATGTGGCATAGCTATTCCATCAACTTCCCCCGATATCACTCGGTCATGGATTGCATGCAACAATTCTAATAAATCGTTATAGATCTTGAATACATTCTCGGACAAAAAGAAACTGCTTCCTTCTTCCCAATCAGGATTGGCATAAAAACAATGACACATAACCAAGTTGCAAATACTCTATTCAAGTGTTGTCCAATTTAGGACTATTCAGAACAAAACAAACCGATACTTTCCAGAGTATGGATTATTCAATATCCATTTCCAATAACTTAACAACACATACCAAAACTAATTTAGCTCTTTAAAAAAGACTGTCAACCATGGAAACCGATTCATTTCATAACTGAATCCTTTCAGTAAAACCAAAATCAAGAACCATAATTTAATTAGTTCATAACTAGGAAAACTACATAACCAATTTGCAGGGAAATATAAATAAGAAGACATTGCAAAAACTTAAACACATTCTATTGAAACTCAAAGATATTAAAATACAAATGCATATAACATGCATGGCTCTCTGGATGAAGGCCAGAGAGCCCACTCTTTTTCCACTCTTTTTTCTTTTTTTTTTTTCTTTTTTTTTCTTTTTTCCTATCTCCCATAGTTTCATCTCCTTTTTTTTTAATCTGTTAAAATATCTCTCTTTATGGAGATTTTGGGTAGTTATTAAACCCATCTCATATCCTCATAACCATTTCCATGATTACATAGTTTTTTCTAATAACAGAAAATTTCAAAATGGTTACAAATGTCATACGATGCATTTTTAAATACATTACAATGCAATATTAAGCATTTAAACCATTTCCTGCCATAGTTTCACAAAACCTAAATGACTTAACCAAATCAATATTATGAAACTTGTCATAATCATTAAGGGTTGAGATGCCCCCCGCATCAATTATCCAATCCTTACACTACATACATGCATAAAGCTGCCAGAAGGTGCACAACTTTATGGGGTGACTATCAAGTGCTTTCTTGGTGGGCCATCCTATCATTTTTGTAGTTCACAATGAAATACACACATCTTATAGGGTGAGGAAATCTCTCTCTCTCTCTCTCTCTCTTGTGATGTCTCTCTTATTGTAACCTTTGGGTTGAGAAAGATTTGAGTCCCTTTGATTTCAATAATATTATATTTTCTTTATGATTTCCTTTACCAAGAGTTTGCATCGAGTCCATACTCTTGCTAAAGTGGGGACTAAATGTATCATTAGAAAATGGAAGAAATTCCATTTTGGACTAGTTTAGACCTCCAAGTAAGTTTTTTGGGGTCATGTCAAAGATCTTGAATGGGTCTTTGACTTGGATCTGGCATTTCCCTTGTTCTTCCCTATTTTCCACTTCTATCTTGCCTGTTTCTGCCATCCTACTTTGTAAATTTGAGGTTCTTCACCTCAGGGTCAAGGTAAAAATTATGGTTCAAGTTCAACCTTGACCCTAACCTAGGTAAGGGTCAACCTCGACCCTAACCTAGGGTCCAAATTTCAAGTTTCCAAAGTTTCCAGATGTCGGGGATTGGAAATATTTAATTCCCGCTTTCGGGTTGGTTGTTTCGGTCTTCGAAGTAACGACTCTAAAAATTATATTTACTATAGGTCCACTTCTAGGGGTATAGGCATAATTGGAATTTAATTCTCCTATGTCAGCCTCTCTCATACATTGTGCCCTAGATTTGTATATAAGGAAGCCTTTCTCCTCTCAGTTTGTCTAAGACACAAGGAGATAAAAGAAATCGTTTGAAGGATAATATATGCATGATCTATCAAAAGAATTCAAGCATACAATTTATTAAGGAGATCCATTGGTAACCATTGAAGGATTAAAGATCTATGGAGCCCTCTTATTGAAGGTTCCTCCTTTCACATCCATTCAAGATTCTTCCCATTCCAAGACCCATTGAAGATCGGTGTTGAAGATCTAAAGACAATTGATTTGAGACATCCTACATTATAGATCTAACATTCTACATTCATTTGGAGCATCCATACTTGTGGATCCAAGGATTTAATTCTGCCTCAAGGGTTTCTATACAAGCAAGGTGAATTTTTCCATTTACTTTTTTTGGTGACATTAATTTGTAATTAGTATTTGAATAGCACTTTCAGTATGCTTACACCGAAAGATAATAAAGGGAAAACCAAAGATCTGATTGGTAGATCACCAAAAATGACTAAGTATATAATGAACCAAGGACACAAGGTAGTGTGTAAACAAAAAACCACAATATAGAGAGTTAAAGTATAACCTGACAAAGGAAGCCAAAATTCAAGTTACAGTGCAGACCGGATTCAGTGCAACCGACAATGAAAACTGAAGGACAGTCAAGCATGACCGAAAGACAGAACCGAAAGTCAGTTGCAGCCCACAAAGAGTGGATCTGACTTCCACATTAGATAAAGCAAGGGTATTCTATTTATAGGATATTTAATTGTTTTTAAATCCATTTCTTTAGAGACAAGAAACATTAATGTAAGTTCTTTAAATTAGTCTAACTGATTAAAGCAAATAGACTAGGAGATCTATGGGCAAGTTGTCAACCTGATCTTAGAGTTAACATTGTTTTTATCATCAAAATCGATGAAATCAATCCATCTATAAATAGATGATTTAATCATTCATTAGAATGTGTGTGAAAGAGAGAGGAGAATAGAATGAGCACATCTATGGATTGAATTGAGAGGTTCAAGAACCAAAGTAGAGAAAGAAGAATTTGATTAGTAGAATCAAGAACAAACAAAACCAATAATCAGAGGTAATATACAATCACAGTTAAGGTGATATTATTTTGTATGTGAAATACATAGGATCTGTATCAGCAATAGGATATTACATTCCCCAGATCAATTTGTAATTTTCTATCATTCTAATAAGTGAAGCAAAGTGTAAGAAATCCTTTCAAGAAAGGTGGACTTAACAGTCCTTTATCAAATATCTTAACCGAGTGCACACTTAATAGTGTTGCTAAAATCTTCTAATAGAGTAGACTTTAACAGGTCTCCACCGATACTCCTAACAAGGTAGATCATCTAAAGTGATCAAAATTGTAAGCCTTAATCAACCCCTTCCCTTTTGTAGATAGTGAAGCGTTGTGGGTGCCATTCCCACCACAATTTTTACTTCCAAATAGGAGTTTTCTGCAATATCATATCTTGTATTATGTGTCAATTATGTTCATGAATGTTTGTATGAATGATTCACATGTGAATTAGTGTTATGAAATGATATAACTCTCACAAAGATACTATAGATCAAATTGAATGTATATGTAATTGGTTACTAAGGTTAATTGATTAAACAACTTGAAAAAGCTTAAGAGGTATTGATTCAACCCTCCCCTCTTAGTACCACTTCTCATTAAACCCAAAAATTGGTATCAGAGCCAAGTCTCTTCTTGAAAATTTTAGAGGACTAAGAGAAAATATCATACAATGGAGAACTAAAAACTTGATAAGAATATTGCAAATAAAAAGCTTGAGATGCAGATGTTCTATGAACAGTGTAAGGAAGCTAGAATCAAGATGAGATAATTGTTCGATGAAAGGAAAGGAATGGCTACTCGGAACAATGAGAAAGTTTATCAAGAAGAAGAGATTCTTGATTTCTTTAAGTCTTCAGGATAAAATATAAGAAAAGAATCAGATACATTAGAAGAGAATGTCACAAACCTAAAGGAGATCAATCAACATATGACAAAACAAATAAAGATGTTGTGAATTGGTCAAGAGACCCAGATGGTTAGAATGATTGATGTGATGAGTTATGCTAGACAAGATGAAACAAAAAGAAGACTAGCTACTGATGATGGGAGGAAGATTACATAGAAACTACAAGAAAAGGAGTCAAAAATTCAAAGGTATGTCGAGAATCACCATGAGCTCACAAATCAAATTATTCTCATGAGTCAAGAAGCAAACATAATAAATGTTGAACTCATTGAAAGAATACAGATTACCAGTGAACTAAGAGAAGAGAATGAAAAACTAAAGATTGAGGTTAGAATTCAGAAACAACATAATGAAGCTATCAGAAAGGCTAAAGAGAGCAATAAAAGAATGGATGATTTTCTAGAAGGACAATGAAGAGTCAACAACAACAATGGTTTAGGCTTTACCGAAAATGGAGAATCATTAAATCAATCCAATACAAATAATGTTTATGAGAATCCAAGACCAAGAAAGCTTACATGCAAACATTGTGGAAAGAAAGGACATACAACAAATATGTGTAAAGGTAAAATGAAAGATATTCCTCAATCTAAACCTTCATTCATAGGATTCTATTATAAATTTAACAAGAAAGGACATAAGGCATATGAATGTAAGTCTAAAATAGAACAACCAAGGAGGGAAACCTACATGGACAAATACTATCCTACATGAAAAATGAATGGGCACACAAGTCTTGAATGCTGAAAAAAGAAAAGACAAGCATGGAAACCTAAAGGTCAAGACACTCCATATGAACTAAAGCATATCGGTAATCAGTATGTATGGGACTGCAATACATGGAAAAATTGTACATCATGTGGAAGGTATGGTCACATTGTTGCAAACTATATGAGACTATGGACTAACCCCGAAATATCATGCTTACACTGTTACAAAGTTGGTCATCTCAAAAAGGACTGCAGAGACCGAATGACAGAGACAAGCACATACCCCAATGGAAACACCATTGAAGATATCCAGAGGGCTAGAGACAAGATGTGGAGAAAATATTCAAGAAATGATGAAGCTAGAACAAGAAATACAAATGGTGACACCCCATCCATTGGATCTGGTGACATCACCAACCCCACATAAGTAGAACAAGTAAGTAGGGAACTGCATTAAGACTAAGCTATTACTTTACATCAGTTCCATAGTATGATGAAATAATTCCAAATTAGCATAAAAAAGATGCATCATGGTTATACTTGTTTAAATATATAAAACCTATGTCTTTGGGCATATATACCGAAACTAGTCGGTATACACTAAAAAGAAAGATTGCCTACACTTACAAAAAAAACATCGGTTATAAATTAATAGTATTGACCGAGATGTATCGGTAAAACAAGCACATGAACAAACTATATGTGATACCGAAACCTATCGGTAAAAGCTAAGTTGACTTTGACTACTTAGAAATGTTGTGAGCATGACCAATGGTAATGAAGTCTTCAATGAAAACTCAGTCTTAAAACACCAATGAGTTTGTGAGCATTTATTACACACACTTTAGGGAAATGACTATAAACAGGGCATCAGAGTGATCCATTTGTCATGACACCTAGAGTAGAGCAAGAAAAGGTAATTTCAAGCAGTAAGAAACCAAGTTGCAGAGAGATCATGACTCGACCACCAAGCACTCCAAAATATTTTAGAGATTTGAGAAGAACTATTCATTTTTTCTCACAAAGAAGCCCTAAATTCTGAAAATGGCATCAACATCGTGATCCATAAAAAACTAAGAAGGCTAAGAAGGATGAATTCAAAATCATCAAAAATAATGCATGTGAGGAACCCAAATAGAAGATTCATCCAGTGGTTTCCTCATAGCCCAATGACGTTGGTACATTTTCATGCATACCATCTAGGGCTTTGCTATTTGGGGATGTTCGATCCTTCATACACTACAAAATTGCATAAATTGGAATGGCAGAGATGGAAGAAGCTTACCAGAAGATTTGTAATGAAGATAGAATAGTCAAGGATGAACAAAAACACATTGAGGTAAAAGGGCTCACCAATTCCCTAATGTTTCCAAAGGTCTTCAAAACTGACTGGATTCGGTTAGTGCTAAGCAGAATGCACAATAAAAAGATATGGCTGGATGAACTGAAGGAAATCACCCAAGATGTCATCCATGTGGTCACCAGTTACCCTGTAACTGATAGAGTAAAGGTGCTCAAGCACCCACCGAAGGCCGATACTAAAAATATGAGTAGAGCCAAATAGGATGGGTGTGGGCTTAAAGTAACAACCATAACTGATGATGAAATTAAGTTTGGTGCATGTGTACTGGATTACAAATTCTTCTAGGCTAGCAGATTAAACAATATTTGTTTAGGTGCTATGGATACAGCTTATAAAATCATGAAGAAAGGAACATAGTTAGACTTGTCTGGGCTACTCCTAAATCAATTGAAATAAAATCTGAAGACAATCAGGACTACAAAGTCAAATGCCTATAAGTTTGGATCATTAATCATGTGCATTTTCTTTTATTTTCAAGAAAAGTTCCCAGCTATTGGAGATGTAAAATGGGATAGCACCGAGCCAATAACCATACAAATCAATGAGTACATAGAGACTCTAGGAGCTCATTTTGAAACTATCATGGATGAATACTTTAATGTACTCAAAGATCGAATGCAAAAGATGGTAAGAATCCCAGAGAAACTCATCAAGAAATTTAAAGATGAGATATGGTTCATGGTTGACATAAACCATACCTAAATCAAACCTATAGTGGGAATAATAGCATAGTTGCAACCACTAGAATATGAGATCAACATTGATCTTGCAACCAAGGCAATTAATGCCTTAGTCAATGATCCACTAGAAAAAAAGAAACCAAGGTTTGGCACATATGAGGAGGCCAAGAAAAGAATCAAATCAGGCCTAGTAGTAAAAAAGATTGTCAAAAAGAAGGACAAAATGGTAAATAATCTCGAGAATATTCTATCTGTAGAAGAGGAAGAAGCTGAGCAAGATGAAGAGATAGAAAAAGAAGAGGAAACTAAAGAACAAGAGTTTGTTTGTAAAGATGACAAAAATACTGACTCAGAGGAAATAGAGTTAGATTCACCACCTCCACCATCTAAGTGACCAGGAACTATAGCTTCTTAAAGGAGCAGAAGCCAAATGTCCAAATAATCTACTCGTTCACCTCTGAAGAAAGGAAAAGTCATGATGTATAAGAGAAAAGCTCCTGCACCAAAGAGAGGACAAAATAAGAAGGGTAGAAAGTTCATTAGAACCCAAGAAGATATAGAGGATACAAAGAGAGATGAAGCCTTAGAGGTAGAAAATGTCAAGGAAAAGGAACCTGAAACTATTGATGACATTTGTGACTAGATTGCAAATTCTGGATCTATTACTGATCTAAATATTAGAAAATGGGGGAAAAGAAATCAGGAAGATCAAAACAAAACTGAAGAAGCAATGATAGCTAATATGTATAACTTCAAATATGTACCCATACACTTTGAAGGAAATAATATATTAGGAGAATTCTTGGATAGATTATCTACCCGTTGGACATTTGCTTTGGGAAATGAGAAAGAAATCAAAGAGAGAATACTTGTCTCTCTAATGCCATCTAAATTGACAAAAGTAGAAATACATGAAATGATGGAGAAACAAAAAAAGGAATTCTCACCAAAGCTATAGGCATACAAATTTATTAAAGGCTAGCTAATTGAACTTGAAAAGGACAATCACAATAAATGGTGCAAAATCATGAATATGCCAGTTGAGAAAGACAGCCCTGACAAAGACCTTCAACAACAAGATGTTGAAAAGGCAAACAAATATGTTACATCCATTGAGCTAGATAAAGAGGAAGATTATACAACATGGAACAAGGATGAAGATGTCACTATTGTAAAAGATACAACCGATGAACAAGACACAACAATTGATAGAGCACAGGTAAACATTCTAAACAAAATACCAATATTGATACATGCTATCAATATCATGCAAGAGGCAAGTAAACCACCTGACAAGGAAAATCCAAAGGATGCAGGACAAGAAGCAAATAAAGATAACATCGATGGTCAGAAAAACATTCGAGACACCAAAGATGTAACCAATACCAAAAAGGTTACAGAAGGAGACAAGGACAAAGAAGTGGATACTCAAGAAAATACTGAGAACACAAAGGAAGATGATGCAAAGGACTCAAATAAAGTAGAAAAACCAAAGGATGAAACTCCTAAGAAAATAGACAAAGGTTCTATCGAAGATGCTAAGGTGAATGTGGAGACGTCTGCAGACACCTAAGGAGCTAAAACTAATGCAAAGCATTAGAAAGAGGCACAAAAAGTTACATCATCAAGTACAATAGACAAGGACAAGAAATTAGCAATGGTGTTACACTCCAATGAGTCACAAAAGAAGAAGAAAAAGACAAAGAAGAACAAGTTGGAGGTCACACTTGACAAAATCATAGAAATATCAAAGTGTGACCCCACTACACTTGACATGGATGCACTACAAGAATATGTAGAGATATGCCAAAGGAAGGCATTACAAGAAAAGATGAAGAAATAACATAAGGATTCAATGTTAGTAGAGACAACAAGGGTCATTCTACACTAGATTGTACATGATTTTGATATTCATCAAAGAAAGCCCATAATTGATCAACTAGCTATCCTCACCGATGCCATCACAACTCAAAATGTTGATGCAGAGAAAGCAATTGAGGAGAGAGAAGAAATGAAGTATCAACAAAAGCTTCTAGAGAAGATTATCCAAGAAGTGGCCAAAAATAAGGTAAAGCTATTAGAATTAATTACAAAATTAGATCCCATTATATTTGAAGCTATTACCTTAATCTAGAAGTTAAGCACAATTGAAAATTTCACTCAAGAAAATAGTGACAACATAGCTAAGCTGGATACAAATCTAGCAACCAGCACTAGTAGCCTAACAACCAATGGAGAAAATATAGTCAAACTGCATAATGAAAAGATCATAGAGGTGAAACAGTTAAGGCAAGAGATGTGGCAAGTAGAGAATTGATTCAAAGAAGAATTAACTAAGCTACAAGCTCAACTTCTTCCAAATCTCACACTGCTACAATAACATATCAGTTCTACAAGGAAACTAATAGCAACTCTCGAGATGTCTGTAGCAGACAACATCTATGATATGCATGCCAAGATAACACTTGAGAAAATGGCTCTATAAAAACTGAAGGAGAAATGGGAGAAAATGATGGAAGACATGAAGTCTTCTCACTCACACTTTTTGGATAAGCTCTAAGGTAATCAACATTTTCCCTTATTATCAAATAAAAGGGGAAATGATACTTGTAAAAAATATCATTGAAAATGTTATGTACATTTAGTCAGAATGGGAAAAAGTTAGATATGTATATGTATATTCATAAAGGGATAGTGATATGAAGAATGAAAATATATCATATGTACAGATATACCGACATATACATAGGGGGATTTATTAAATGATAAAGGATTATATATGTTGTATATACTTACCATTTTTTTAGTATTTTACACATCAATTTTTGACACTAATGTCAAAGGGGGAGATTGATGACATTAATTTGTCATTATTATTCAAACAACACTTTTGGTATGCTTACACCGAAAGATAGTAAAGGGAAAACTGAAGATCAGATTGGCAGATTACCAAAAATGACTAAGTACAAAATGAACTGATGACACAAGGTAGTGTGTAAACTCAAAACCACAATGCAAAGAGTTAAAGTGGAACCCGACAGAGTAACCTAAAATGCAAGTTACAGTGTAGACCAGATTCAATGCAACTAACAATAAAAACCAAAGGATAGTTAAGCATGACCAAAAGACAGAACTGAAAGTCAGCTGTAGCCCACAAAAAGTGGATCTGACTTCCACGTCAGATAAAGCAAGGGTATTCTATTTATAGGATATTTATTTTTTTTAAAATCCATTTCTTTAGGGACAAGAAACATTAATCTAAGTGTTTTAAATCAGTCTAAGTGATTAAAGCACATAGACTAGGAGATCTAGGTGCAAGTTATAAACTTGATCTTAGAGTTAACATTGTTTTTATCATCAAACTCGAAGAAATCAATCCATCTATAAATAGATGATTTAATAATTCATTATAATGTGTGTGAAAGAGAGAGGAGAATAGAACAAGCACATATATGGATTGAATTGAGAGTTTCAAGAACCAGAGCAAAGAAAGAAGAATTTGATTAGAAGAATCAAGAACATAGGAAACTGATAATCAGAGGTAATATTCAATCACAGTTAAGGTGATATTATTTTGAATGTGAAATATATAGGATCTATATCAGCAATTGGATATTGCATTCCCCAGATCAATTTGTAATTTTCTATCATTCTAACAAGTGAAGCAAAGTGTAAGAAATCCTATCAAGAGAGGTGGACTTAACAGTCCTTTATCAAATCTCTTAACCGAGTGCACACTTAATAGTGTTGCTAAAAGCTCTTAACATAGTACACTTTAACAGGTCTCCACCAATACTCATAACAGGGTAGATCATCACAAGTGAGCAAAATTGTAAGCGTTAACCAACCCCTTCCATTCTGCAGATAGTGAAGTTTTGTGGGTGCCATCCCCACTGCAATTTTTACTTCCTAACATGAGTTTTATCTAATATCATATCTTGTGTTATGCTTCAACTATATTCATGAATGTTTCTATGAATGATTAACATGTGTATTAATGTTATGAAATGATATAACTCTCACAAATATGGTATAGATCATATTGAATGGATATGCAATTGATTAATAAGGTTAATTGATTAAAGAACTTGAAAATCTTTTAGAGGTATTGATTCACCCCTCCCCTCTTAGTACTACTCATTAAACCCAACATGTTTATCTCTGCAATTTCAATTTTATTATAAGGTTAATTCAAAAACCAGGGTTTGAAAAAGGCATACCCCTCCCCCCCAATAAACAAAACCATTTTTATTTTAGGTTTAGGTTAAAATTAAATAATTATAAAGAAAATTTGGATACCCTTTTTGGCCAACTTTCAGGATCTGCGAACATAATTTCCATCAGAGTAGTGCAGGTCAAGGTTGATATAAAGGGGTGAAATTGTGCCCCCACATTTGGGTCAAGTTTTCCCTACCTCAGGAAAGAAAAATATTTATGGTTTGTGTAGATGATGCAAGTGTAGGATTCAAATTTACAAACTTCCTTCAATTATTCCAATAAATGCAACTATTTTGCAATCTTAAAACAATTTCTCAAACTAGGGCAGAATTTGAAACCCTCAAACATTTATTAATAACTTCCATAAATGAAACAATGAATCCAATCCCATTGGTGAGATTAAATAAAAGTTAATTAAAAACATTTTCTCCATGTTATAGCCCAATCCAAGCACTGAAACAAAAGTTATTGCATTTTCCCCAAAGTTGCTCATGTTATGATAGAATTCAACTAGTCTGTACCAAAACAGCTATAACTTCCACAAAACGTAATGAAAATACACCAAACCAAAACCAAAAGAAATATAACTGTTATACCTTTCTAAAAAAGTAATTTTTAAGTATATATCATTTCAAATGAGTTCGTACCAATCAAAACATCAGAGAGTTTTCAGGAAAAATAATCAGAAAACTGAAATATTTTACATCAAAAATAAGTTTTCTTCCATTCCAAATTCTTCTTCAAACTCCTCCAACTTACAATTTTGTGTTTTGGAGACCAAATTTATATAATTTGGAATCATAATAAACCATCCAACCAACTTAAAACTTCCCATTAACAACTTTTAACAAATTTTTAAAAAGTTGTCACCAAGTTGTAAAAGTTGTCATTATAATTTTGACAACTTTTGAACAACTTTTACAATTATTGTCCTTGAGAATTTAATATTTGAACAAATTTTATCCTTGATAATTTAATATTTCACATTTTCTATAATATGGTTTCATTATTATGTAATTTCCTAAATAATATTTGGAATCCATTCAAACCATTTTGTAAGGCTATTAAA
>MU228323.1:1283894-1337560 GCA_018584345.1 Thuja plicata | reverse complement strand
TGTAAAAGTTGTTCAAAAGTTGTCAAAATTATAATGACAACTTTTACAACTTGGTGACAACTTTTTAAAAATTTGTTAAAAGTTGTTAATGGGTAGTTTTAAGTTGGTTGTATGGTTTATTATGATTTAAAATTATATAAATTTGGTCTCCAAAACACGAAATTGTAAGTTGGAGGAGTTTGAAGAAGAATTTGGAATGGAAGAAAACTTATTTTTGATGTAAAATATTTCATTTTTTTTATTATTTTTCCTGAAAATTCTCTGATGTTTTGATTGGTACGAACTAATTTGAAATGATAAATACTTAAAACTTACTTTTTTAGAAAGGTATAATAGTTATCTTTCTTTTGGTTTTGGTTTGGTTTATTTTCATTATGTTTTGTGGAAGTTATAGCCGTTTTTGTATAGACTGGTTGAATTCTATCATAACATGAGCAACTTTGGGGAAAATGCAATAACTTTTGTTTCAGTGCTTGGATTGGGCTATAACATGGAGAAAATGTTTTTAATTCACTATTATTGAATCCCACCAATGGGATTGGATTCATTGTTTCATTTATGGAAGTTATTAATAAATGTTTGAGGGTTTCAAATTCTGCCCTAGTTTGAGAAATTGTTTTAAGATTGCAAAATAGTTGCATTTATTGGAATAATTGAAGGAAGTTTGTAAATGTGAATCCTACGCTTGCATCGTTCCCCATCTAGAAAAATTTTGGTTCCTGTGAGAAAAGAAAATGAAGAAAGAAAAAGTTCCTTTGGTTCTTGTCAAAGGACAAAAGGAAAAGTTCCTATAGCTCCAATCCCTCCTAGGAAGCGGAAAATTCCTGACAAAGAAATAGAAACCCCATTAAGGAGAATTTGTAGAAGGAAACCAAATGTGTCCATAGATATACCACTAGAAAGGTCTGCTATTGAACCTCAAATTTCTAAGCAAGGTGAGCGAAGAATAGATGAACCTGGGAATAGTCAGCAAGAATTGCCTGACTTGTTTTCTAAAGCTGAAAAAGAGATGTCCCCTATGAGAGGAATGAATGAAGAATGCATAGTGATTAGGGATGATTCCATTTCTGATGAGAAAGCCCTTAGGTTTCAGAGGAAGGGTTCATCTTCCAAGGGAATTAAAATTTTTTATCACCCCATTCATTTAGACAATAATGACATGTAAAAGGAATGTTTTGCAATGGAAAAAGACATGCCAGAATCACCTCCTGAAGGAACAGGAAGGAATTTGTTTGTGGAAGATTATAATGTTAATATGGGTTTTGTGAATGAAATAGCTGAAAAAATTTTAATCCATGGATTGGATGCATTGGAAACAACTACTCCATAGTGTGGTAATTTTTAGATCTCTATAATAATAATATGGAAAAAACCTACAGAGGATATGCATCCAAGTGATGATAATTCAGTTGTTCCATAGTCAGCAAGGGGAAACCGTAGTGTAGATACTCTTTTAGGTGCTCCTTATCTTTTGATATTATTTTCTATTATTTTCAAGCTATCTAACCAAGTAGTTTTGGAAAGGGAACAATGGAGACAATAGAAGAAAGTTTCAAATCATTGGCAAGATCAAGAAATCCTTGAAAAGGAAGAGGAAGTGGAGAAACTTCAAGAAAAAATTACTAAGGTGACATCATTGATACCTCAGTTGATGATTTATCAATATCCATCTCCAGTTTATGCCATATTTCTCCAAGAACAATTTTTAAATTAACAAATGACTTGTGTAATGAGAAATAGGTCCCCATTTTTGAATGAGCCCCTTGAGTTTTTTTAGGATTTTTATACTTCTCCTCCAACAACATGAAATTTTTTATGTGAGCTTTTCCTTCATAACCTTGCAGTACACAATGATAGGGACTGGAATCCCTTGTTGTATATTGAGGATATCTATTTAAGAGCCCTTATGTCATGGATCCAAAATGAAATAAGTAGGGAATCCAGAGCTAAATTTTATATGGATTTGGAAGAATAAATTACTTTCTACCTAAGACCAAAAGCCAAGGATCCTAAAACTTGTTACTATGACTAGCTGAAAATTGCTCAACTAGATTTAGGGATTAAAGTCATTTGTCCCCTCAAAAATGCAACTTTTGATGAGTATGTTCAAATGACTAAGGCTGAGTTTCATGAGGCTACAAACTCAATAACATGGCATTGGATAAACATGAAATAAGAACTAAGTAATAAAGAGCAACTTTTTCCTCTCAACATTAAAATGGAAAGCATGAGTGCTCCATGGTATGTAACATTGGGCAAAGTGGGACAAAGTTACTGGATTCCACTTACCTTTTAGCCACACTTTCTTATTTCCCCTCTAGTGGAAAATTCATACAACTTGGATGACTATAATATGCCAGTGGGAGTAAGGAGGTGGGAAAAACACAGGGACACCAAAGGATTCATGCAAAAGGAGGAATTGGACAGAAAACAACTCCAGACTATAGGATGGAAACAAAGTTAAAGAAATTTATGTTTGCTGGAGGACTAGAAAAAGGAAAAGCTGGGTGGAAATGACAAGGCCAATTTAAGGCCTATTTGGTTTATAATTTCACATGTTTTTATGGATAGGAATTGGAAACTTCATGAGTTTTTATTAAACTTATTTAGACTGATTATGCTTTAAAAACTTCTATGTGTGTGTGTGCACTTTAAGTTTAATGAATATGCTATATATATGTTACATGGTTATGTGGAATGAAATCTTGTATCTCTTTTTCTTTCCTTAGTTGGGTAATTGTTCCTATAGCCATGTGATAAGAGAAAATGCTAATATGGAAAAACTTATTATGAATTCTATCTTGGATATGTGTTGCGATGTTTGTGCATGCTAATCTGTTGCAAGAAATGGCGAGTCAGTGGGAATGGAAGAATTCAACATCATAAGATGAAGTGGTGCCATTAAAATTAATAACTATTTTGGGACTCATAATGATTCCATCAATTTTGGTCAATAGAGGTTATCCTATCAGGCTGGGTCAATACAGTTACCAGCCATTGCGGAGTAAATCCAGTAGTCATGAATTCCTATATTCATGCACATTTGAATGCATATTAATCCTATATTAAATGATGTTGTTTTTATATCTTAAAGGTTTTCATAACCCCGATGTTGGAGAATCCTACTTTTAGGGAGTTCTATTTTAAGTTGTTAAATAAGCTGGAGTTTCAGATTCATTAGTTAGTATTTGCGAGAAATCCTTTTGCAATCTAGTAGTAGATAATTACAATTCTATTGCTACATTTTGTACTTATTCTTTATGAATGAATGAATGATATCTTCAGTTCCTAATCTTTGCATTTGTATTCATTAACTCTTCTGAGGGGGCCCATGTGGGAGGTGAACTTAGTTTGTAGTTAAGTAGGAGTTAATTTCCAATTTCATTGAATTATTTAGAACTTTGTTTCTCCTTCATCATTTTCATTTCATAAGTAATAATGGCATCTAAGTTGGATTAGAGCATATACTTTGCAGACATCACTTCAAGCTTACATCACTGGTTGACAATTCAATGAGTTCAGTACTTAATTTTTAGTATGATAATTGGCACTGTTGTGGCACTGGATCGCTATAAAAAGGATGTCCAATCCTTAGTTACAAAGGTATTATACTGACCAGTCATGTAATATGTTGGAAAAAGAAGCTTTAAAGAGTTCCATATCAAATGTTGAATGTATAAAAGTTTTAGGATTAGAGATTGCACATGAAGTATGGACAAATTTTGAAATATTATATGAAGGAGATGTGTTTGTTAAGCAAGCCAAGCTACACAGTCTCAAATGAAAATATGAGTCATTGAGGATGAGAGAAGATGAGAACATCACTACTTATGTGGGTAAGATAACCATACTTGTTTGTAGAATCCAATGCACTGGTGGAACCTTAGAAGAAGATAAAATTATTTCTTAGATCCTGATATCCTTTCCTCCTTACAATCATAAAGTTTCTACTATTGAAGAAATCAAAATTGTGACTACTATGACAAGAGATACATTAACTGGTAAGTAATAATTTGCGTTTGAAATGAGTGAATTTGGAGATAGACTTCCTAAAGTTGAAATTTGATTTAAAGCTTCTATTTATAAGGATAAGAAAATATATGACCCTAGAGAAAGTTCATCTAAGATTGGTAGATTTACTAACCTTGGAATGAGAAAAAAATTGAGAAAGAAGAAAGAGAGATTGAAGCCTTAATTCCAAAGAGAGTACCTCAGAGATCTAGTAGGTATCAAGGAAAGTTGTCTTTTAACTATTTTGCATGTAATAAGATTGGTCATATGGCTTTGAGATATCCTAATAGAGAGAATAAATATAAGCCTAATAAATTCAAGTCTAAATATTAGAAGAAGTCTTATTATGTTGTCGGTGAAGGTTTGTCTGATGATAAACTCGAAAAGAGTGAAGATCATATTGTATTTGTTTCTATTAAAGATGAAGATCTTGATTTTGTGAATGAAAAGAAACTATTGGTTTCACATGTGGATAAGAAAGATGAATGGGCTATTAATAGGAGATATTTACAACACATGGTAGGAGACAAAAAAAATTGTTAAATTGGAAAGGTAAGATGGTGGAGTTATCAGACTTGGTGATGATACTCCTTGCATGATCAAAGAAAAAGGTTCTATTAATATTGATAGTAAGAATAATGTTGATGATGTTCTATATGTTTAAGGTTTGAAATTTAATTTTTTGAGTATTGGTCAGTTAGTCGATAAAGGATACAACTTAAAATTCAAGGATGGAATGTGCAAGATTATTGGAATCTCTTGAATGTAGATCACTACAAGAAGAAAGATATAAAATAATGTATTTCATTTGAACAATTCTAAATGTAGACATGCCTCATTGCTAATATTGATGGTAGTTGGTTGTGGAATAACATATTTTTTCATGTGAAATTTCATAAAATTGTTAAGACAATTTCTATAAGAACTATTAGAGATATTCTTAAAATGTTGAAGCATGTTAATATGATGTGTAATAAATGTTAGTTGGGTAAATTATCTAAGTCTATTTTTAAGAGAAAGAATTATTCTTCAAGTTGAATTTTGGATTCGGTGCATATTGATCTATGTGATCTAGAAAGAACAAGAAGCTATTATGGAGATAGGTATTTCATTCTATTCATTGATGATTATTCTAGAATTATGTGGGTTACATTTTTAAAAGAGAAATATGAAGCCTATGAAAAATTCAAGTTTTTCAAATCTGTGGTTGAGACTGAAACAAGATGAAGTTGAAGTGTCTGAGATTAGAAAGAGGTGCCAAGTTTACTTCTACTATGTTTAAATTTTTTTGTGAAGAGCATGGAATAAAGAGACATATGTATGCTCCGCGAACCGTACAACAAAATGAAATTGTATAGAGAAGAAATAAAACTATTCTAGACACTTCTAGAAACATGATGATTTAAAGGAGTGTTTTGCAGATCTATTGGAGAGAAGTAGTTAGCACTGCAGTATACACTTTGAAGCAAGTGCAAATTAAGTATGGAATCAATAAAACACCTTATGAACTTTCGTATGGTTATACTCCAACTATAAAATATTTTCTAATTGTTGGAAGTAAATGCTATATCAAAAGAGATGATGACATAGGGAAGGTTCATCCTATACGTGATGAAGTAATCTTTATTGTTTATTCTACAAAAATAAAAGTATATAAATGTTATAAGCTCACCTTGAAGAAAGTAATTTAAAGTGTAAATGTTAGAGTGGGTCAAAATTTTTAGAAATAGGTCAGATCTTGTAGCTATGAATCATATGATGAAGAAGAGAGTTAGATTATGAAAGCATGGAATCAAAAGTTTCATAATCAAAATAAAATTGGATAAGTAGATAAGAAATAAGAAGTTACAAAGATGAAGAAGTGGAAAAACAAGAGTATGCTACAAAAGAAAATGCAAAGACTCTCAGGTATGTAAAGTTAAATTATTTATAAAATGAGATTATTGGTGATAGACATCAGGGTTTTTAGAATAGAGGAAGAATTTCTAGAAGTTTTATTTTTTTTTTAAATTTCTAAGATTCAACCTATTGAAGCATTGCTAGAATTCAAATTTGTTTAAAGAATTTCTAGAAGTTAAATTTTTTAATGAAGCATGTAAAGATGATAGTTGGGTTAAAGTGATGGAAGAATAATTAGAACATATTGAAAATAATAAGACATGGATTCTTGTTCCTAGACTCAAGGACAAGAATTTGATTTATACTAAATGGGTATTTAGAAAAAAATTAAATGAAGTAGGTAAAGTGGTTTGGAATAAAGATATTCTTGTTTGAAAGGGATACTCACAAATGGAAGGCATTGACTTTGAGGAGATCTTTGCTCCTATTTCTAGAATTGAAGCTGTTAGAAAACTTCTTGCATATGTTACTTACAAATATTTCAAGCTATATCAGATAGATGTTAAGTCTGCATTCTTCAATGAAGAATTGGAAGAGGACGTATACATTGAGAAACCATATTCTTTTACTTTGACCAATGAAGATGATGACATGGTTTGCAGATAAAAGAAAGAATTTTATAGATTGAAATAGGCTCCTAGAGCTTGATATGAGAGATTGGATAAGTGTTTACTAACACTTGGTTTCAGTAAAGGTACTGGTGAAAGTAATTTTTACTTCAAAATTGATCATGATAAAATATTAATTGTTAAAGTCTGTGTGGGTGATATTATATTTGGTGGAAATGACAAGTTGAATAAGGAATTTAGGGATGACATGCATAAATAATTTGAGATGTCTATGATAGGTGAGATGAAAGTTATCCTTGGACTTAAATTACACAAACCTATAAAGGTATTTTCATATCTCAGTCTATGTATGCAAAAGAGTTATTAACAAAATTTGGTATGGATGATTTAAAACCTATTGGTAATCCTATGATTGCTTGTTGTAAATTGATAAAGATTGATGATACCACTAATGCAAATCAGACAAGATACAAATCTATGATTGGTGGGTTACTATACTTAACACAAACTAGAGCAACTATTATGAATGATGTGAAGGCATTATATTTTACCATTAGTATATACAAGGAAAAACATGATCAACACCATCAGCCTACACTACACTGACAGACAGGGCACATTACTACCCAACGCCAAGTTTACCCGATACTACCAAGTGGAAAGCATCATGACAAACACTATTTAGTGTTACCTGATGAAAAAAAGGATAAATGAACCCGACGAGTAACAACAGTACAACCCAATGAAACAAAAAAGAGAGGAACCTGAAAAATGAAGGGATCCTGATGATCAGTTCAATGAGGGAATGCCGACAGACTTTTAGTTTGACCTGACAACCAAGAACCGACGGTCAGTTACATCCCGCAAAAAGTGGATCTAACTTTCCACATCATATAAATCACTAAAGTTGTATATTTAGCTTTTTTTTTGTTTTAAATCCATTATGTGTGGAGGAAGCAATGTAATTATTATTTTTTTAATTAGTTTAACTATTTTAAACCATGCAAACTAAAGGATCAAGGTCAAGTTGTATACCTTGGATCAAGAGTTAACATTGTAATGCATGATTCTAGAATAGGTCAAATAATTGTATAAATAGATGCTCAATCTATTGTGAACATGTTATTCAATTATGATTGTAGCCATTGAGAGCATCTAACAATCAGACAAGAGAATTTATGTAGAAGAATAGAAATGGATTAATTCAGTTTCAAGAATAGGACACAGGCTACCCACGAGTAGAGAAAAGGTATTAATCAATCACTATAGGTGATATTCATATTATGAGAGCTTTAATGGATTTGTGATTAGAAATAATAGATTGTATACAATCTAGTCAAACATATTGTACTCATTCTAACAAGTGTAGTACATTTAAGAAATCCTTTCAATAAAGGTGGACCTAATAGTCCTATTGTAAATCTCTTAACAAAGTGCACACTTAAATCAATGTTGCTAAAGATCTTAACAGGTCTCCACTTTAATACTCCTAATAGGGTAGATCATCATAAGTGATCGATTGTAAGCCTTTACCGACTCCCTTCCATTCTGCAGATAGTGAAGTTTTCTAGGTGCCATCCCCATCGCATTTTTTACTTCCTAACAAGAGTTTTTTTGCGATATCATATCTTGTTTTATGTGTTTATTACTTTCATGAATGTTTTTATGAATGTTGCAAACAATTAAAGATTATGAATTAATATTACATCCGTAAGAAAGAGCATCAATAATGGTCTGTAATACAATAAAGATTGTTTACTAATGGTGAAAGGTAAAAAGAGTTAAAAAATTTAGAGGTGTTGATTCACACCTCACCTCTCAGTACTACTTCCCTTTAATCCCAAAAATTGGTATCAGAGCTAAGTCTCTTCCTGGAAAGCTTAAAGGCTTAAGAGAAAAGATCATGCAATGGAGAAGTACAAACTTGATAAGAATATTGAGAATAAAAATCTTGAGATACATATGTTCTATGAAAAATATAAAGAAGTGAGAATCAAGATGAGAGAGCTCTTGGATGAGACAAAAAGTATGGAAACTCGGATCAATGAAAAACATTATCAAGAAGAAGAGATTCCTTATTTATTTCAATCTTCAGGATCAAATACAAGTATTACATCAGACACATCAGAAGAGAACATCACAAATCTAAAGGAGATCAATTAACATCTGATAGAGAAAATAAAGAAGCTGCAAATTGGTCAAGAGACCTAGATGGTAAGAATGATTGATGTGATGTGTTTTGCTAGACAAGATGAAACATAAAGAACACTATTTATTGATGATAGAAGGAAGATTATAGAAAAGATACAAGAAAAGGAGTTAGAAATTCAAATACATGTTGAGCATCACCATCAGATTACAAATAAGATTATTCTTATGAGTGAAGAAGCAAATAGAATGAATATAGAACTCATTGAAAGGGTACAGGCTATCAGTGAACTAAGAGAAGAGAATGAAAAACTAAAGCATGAGGTTAGATTTCAGAAACAACATAATGAAATTATCAGAAAGGCCGAAGAAAGAAATAAAAAAATGGATGATTTTCTTGAAGGACAACAAAGAGTCAACAACAACAACGGTCTAGGATTTATCAAAAATGGAGAATCATCAAATCAAGCCAGTCCAAAGAATGTCTATGAAAATCCAAGACAAAGAAAGCTAACATGAAAACACTATGGAATGCAAGGCCACACATCAAATGTGTGTAGAGATAAAATGAAAGGTATTCCTAAATCTACATCTTCATTCATAGGATTCTTTTATAAATGTAACAAGAAAGGACATAAATCATATGAATGTAAGTCTAAGATGGAACAACCAAAGAAGGAAACCTAAATGGACAAATACTATCCTACATGCAAGATGAATGGGCACACAACTAAGGAATGCTAGAAAAAGAAAAGGCAAGCATGGAAGCCTAAAGGTCAAGAAACTCCCTATCAACCAAAGAGAATCAGTAATCAATATGTATGGGACTACATTACTTTGAAAAATTGTACAGCATGTGGTAGATACACTCACATAGCTACAAAGTGCATGAGAGCATGGACCAAAAAGTCAAGAGGCTAGACAAACCCCAGAATTGAATGCTTAAACTGTCATAATGTTGGTCATCTTAAGAAAGACTGCACAGACCAAATGATAGAGAAAAGCACATATCCCAAAGGAAACACCATTGAATATACCCAGAGGGATAGAGACAAAATGTGGAGAAAAGCTTCAAGCAATGATGAAGCTAGACCAAGAAATGCAAATGGTGACACCCCATCCAACGGATCTAGTGACATCACCACCCCTAATAAAGTTGAACAAGTATGGAACTGCACTACACCAAGTCATATTTTGCATCAATTCCATTATACAAATTGATACTTAGTCAAAATTTGCATAAATAAAGATGCATATTATGTTACTTGTTACAATTCTGAGAAAACAATCTTGTCAGTAAACACATACTAAAAATTATCGGTGAATATAAAGGATAAGCTATTTACACTTACCAAGAATTGTTGGTCAACACAAAAAATGGCTAAGTTGCTAATGTAACCTGACACCCATTGGTAAGGAAACAAAGTTATAAATTGTTCATGACAAAACACCGATATCTGTCGATGAAAGAAAAAATCTTAATAGCCATCCCAAGCATCTTGACAACACCGACAATGATTTTAAAATTCTTCCCAAAGAACTCTGTCTTCATGACCCGATGATTCATTGAACATTTATGATAGAATTAGGGAAAAAGTCTATAAATACTTGATGGAGCATTTCATTTTGCACATACAATTTTAAGAGAAAAAGTAGAGAAAAAAATAGAGTGATAAAACATAAGATAGCAGAGCATCCTCAAATCGATCCAGCACACAGCAAACAAATCATTCACCAGTATCATGGATCGAAGTAAGTATTGAGGGCAGTGAAGAAATTTGTTGTTATTTTCAAGAAAACCATAAATTTGAAGAATGATTGCAACCACTTCAAGAACTGAAAAGATAAAGAATGATAAGAATAATATGGTTAGGCTGAGAAAAAATAACACGTGTGTAGAACAAAAGTATAAGATATGCCTAGAGATTGCATCGCAACCTGATGAATCTGGCATATTCTCTAAGATTCCACCTAGGGTTTTGCTGATAGAGGATGTAATGTCCTACATTCACTACAAGATCGCTAAAATAGGTGATCTAGGGATGGATGAATCTTACAAGAAGCTTTGTGATGCAAAAGAAATCCTAAAAGATGAACATAAGCATTGGAAAGTAAAGGGAATAACAAATGGCCTATATTTCCCAAGGGAGTTCAAAACCGACTAGATTAGGTTAGTTTTGAGTAGAATACATGACCACAAGTTTTCGTTAGATCAACATAAGAAAATTACTAAGGATGTCCTTCATGTTGTAACTGGTTATCCAATAACCGAAAAGCATAAGGCACATAAGCATCCCTCCAGGCCAGAAGTTGATAAGCTAACAAAACCTATGTGATATAACAGAGGCCTTAACGTAAACACCATCAGAGATGAGGAACTAAGGTTTGATGCATGTATAATTGGATACAAGATCTTCCAGGAGCCAATAACCGACAAGTGTAAGGCACATAAGCATCCCTCTAGGCTAGAAGTTGATAAGCTCACGAAACCTATGTGGGATAATAGAGGCCTTAAGGTAAACACCATCATAGATGAGGAACTGAGGTTTGATGCATGTATAATTAGATACAAGATCTTCCAGGAAAGCAGGCTTAACAACATTGCATCTATGGTAGTAAGCACAACTTACAAGATAGTAACAATGGGAAGATAGATGGATCCATGTGAGATCCTATTGAAACAACTTGATGAGAACATGACTATAATGAGGTCTATAAAGAACAACACATGTAAGTTTGGCTCACTTATCATGTGTATATTTTTCTACTTTCAAAAATACTTTCCTTTGGTAGGAAAAGTAAAATGGGATACTACAAAGCCAGTCACACTACAAATTAGTGAACTTATTAAGTCACTAGGAGATAATTTTGATTCAATTATGACTACATACTTCCTTGAATTCAAGGGAATATGATGGAAAGAGTGAGGATACCTCATAAAATAATTGAAAAAAATAGGGATGAGATATGTTTTATGGTGGATACAAACTTCACCCACATAAAACTAGTTCTACCAAGAATGACTTGGTTATCCCCTCTTGGTTATGAAATCAACATAGATCAAGAAACCAATGCTATTGATGCATTGATCAATGATACAATTGACAACAAACATCCAAGGTTTGGCACTTATGGAGAGGCCATGTCAAAGATAAAAAGAGGCCTAGAAATCAAAAAGACTATTAACAAGAAGAATAAGATGGTTAAGAATCTTAAAAAGATTCTATTGGTTAATGAGGAGGAACAAGAACAAATAGAGGAAACCGATGAATAGGGCACCATCAGTGAAGGGAAAGATGAGAAAAAATCACATTCTAAGGCAACTGAGTCTAATACACCTCCACCTCCTACAAAGAAATAGAGTACAAGGAGTCAAACAACAAAGACCAAAACCACACCTCTTAAGAAAGGTCAAGTAAGGACCTATAAGAGGAAGAAGCCAACAAAGAAAAAAAGGTAGTAAATAGAGAAACCAAAACCTACTAGGAGGAAAAGAATGGTTAGGACTAAAGATGATAATGAGTATTTTAAAGACGATGAGTCTAATGTAGTGAAGAAAAATTTCAGAAATCAAGCAATTGATGAGGCTGCTAAATCTATTACTGCATCTTGCACCATGTATGATAAGAAAATCTGACAATGGGATACACTTAAAATAGAGGACCAAAATAAGATACAAGGGACAATCATCAAGTCAATGGTAAAATTCATATATGTACTAGCTAAATTTATCAACCAAATATCCAAAGAGCTGGGTAACAAAATATCTCAACAATTGTCATATGCTCTACAAACTGAAAGAGAAGCAAGAGATAGGGTACTTTTCACACTTATTCCTCATGAATCTAAGATAAAATAAATCAAAGAAATAATGAAGAAGAACTCAAGAAAATTTGTAGCTGAGATAAGAGTTACAAAGTTATAGAGGATAAGTTTATAGAGCTGGACAAAATGACCAAGACTAAATGGGGACAACTCCTAAATCAGCCTACAGAGTCAACAAGTCATGAGAATAAATTAATTCTCACTTACACACCTCATAGAGAGGAGGAGAAATATTAGAAAATTCCTAAGAACATTTATTTCAACAATGTTGAAGATATGGAGCCAATAGATTTGGACAAAGTCATGGATGATCTTGACATTCAAGACATCACACATTATGTCTCTGATAAGGATCCACAAAAAGAAGATGATGTAATATTTATATCTCTAAAGGATCAGGAAAAGAAAAAAGAGTTGAAGACAACATGGCATAAATAAATGAATGTTTCTAGTGAGACATGGTAGGACACTTCAGTCATTGACATAACAGAACTAGACCCTGTAGAGAAAATACAAAAAGATGAAAATGTCATTGCTCAAAAATACCAAATGGACGAGCTGGACACCACTCTAGATACAACACAAGCTAGAAAACAAAGCAATATGTCAGTATTGATGAAGGCCATCAATATACTAGAAGGTAATGAAGGATCTACTACAGAAGATACAAGAACACCCGAGGACAAGGGTGATGTAGAAGAAAAAGACACCACATATGATGCAAAGGACACAACTGCAGAACAAGCTGCAATCGATGATCAGAAAGATAAGTCTATTGATCAAAGTAAAGAGGAAGCACAAAATGTAGAAGAGGACATGCAGAAAGAAAAGAGTCAAGAAGAAAAGAAAGATGAGGTGGAAAAGAAAACAGAAGAAAAAATTGTAGAGACACCCAAGGTTGATGGAGAGACATCTTCACAAAACTGATAGGTGCACCCCAAGTAGAAAACACAAGAAAAATCTTCAACAAATCCTTCACCAAGCACTTCAAAGAGGAAAAATGAACTAGCAATGGTAGTTCATACATCTGTGTCCACATAAATCTCAAAGAAGAAGAAGAGAAAGCATAAGAATCTAGTCACTTTGTATGAAATCATTGAGATTATAGTTTTTGATCCAAGGACATTGAATCCAAATGAATTGAAAAAGTATGCAAGACTTTGTGAGATAAAAGAAATGCAAGAAAAGTTGAGAAAAGCCACAAAAGAGGCAAAGGTACTTGAAGTAGCATGAGGAATACTTCAACAAATTATACTAGATGTAGATGTTGATCAAACAGCCCTAATGCTTGATCCATTAGTGGTTCTCAAAGATGCAATCACATCTCAGAACAGAGATGATGAGAAGGTCATGGAAGAAAGACTTGAACATAAATATGAGTTCAAGCTAGCAGAAAAGATAAGCCAAAAAGTGGCATTGAAAAAGGTAAAGCTTTCTTAATTGGTTAGCACAATAGATCGAATAATCTTAGAAGCTATAACCTTAATACAGAAGTTATGCACGATTGATCAACTCACCCAGGAGTATACCGACAAGATAGTACAAATAGATGTTGATATTCAAACAAGTGCACAAAGTCTCATGAATGGTGAATAGACAATAAAATTGCACAATGAGAAACTCAAGCAAGCATGAAAATTGAGACAAGACATTCACATTGCAGAGACAAAGTTTAGAGATGAGGTAAATGAGCTTCAAGCACAACACTTACTGACACTCTCACTACTGCAGCAACATATGACAAAGGAAAAAGCACTAATTGCCACCCTAGAAATGTCTGTCCTAAACAACATTTATGATATGCATGCAAGAATAGAGCTAGAGAACTTGGCACTATAACTACTGAAATAAAAAATGGGAGAAATTTCTCTAAGATATCAAGAACACCCACTCACATATTCTTGACACATTGTAAGTTACACATTTTTGTCAAATTTTTGGCATCTTATAAGTTGTACATTTTTTTCATGAGTATCAAATAAAGGGGGAAGTGATATGTACATACAATTTAGTTAGTATAAAGGGGGAAATGATGTGTACAGTCAAACATTTGAAAGAGAAAAGAACAGGGAATGTATAGTACATAGGAAAGTATACATATACTTATACTTATACTATACTGATGCATACAGTTAGGGGGAGTCATATAATGACAAGGATATGTAAATGGTGTACATACTAAACACTTTAGTATTATGCACATATCAATTTTTGATACTTATGTCAAAGGGAGAGATTGAAGGCATTATATTTTTCTTTTAGTATATACAAGGAAAAACATAATCTATACCATCGGTCTACACTACACTGAAAGATAGGGCACAACACTACCCGATGCCAAGGTTACTTGATACTGCCAAGTATAAAGCATCCTGACAAACACTATTTAGTGTTACTCGATGAAAAAAAGGATAAGCGAACCCAAAAAATTAAGGGAACCCGATGATCAGTTTAATGAAGGAACATAGACAAAATTTTAGTTCAACCCAACCACCAAGAACTTACAGTCAATTACATCTCACAAAAAGTGGATCTGACTTTCCATGTTAGATAAAACATTGAAGTTGTATATTTAGCATGTTGTTTAGTTTTAAATCCATTATCTATGGAGGAAGCAATGTAATTATTATTGTTTTAATCAGTTTAAATATTTTACAACATGCAAAATAAAGGGTCAAGGTTAAGTTGTATAGCTTGGATCATGAGTTAACAATGTAATGCATGATTCTAGAATAGGTCAAATACTTGTATAAATAGATGCTCAATGTATTGTGAACATGTCATTTGATGATAATTTTAGCCACTGAGAGAATCTAAGGATTAGACAAGATAATTCATGTAGAAGAACATAGACAGATCAATTCAGTTTCAAGAATAGAACATAGGCTACCTACGAGCAGAGAAAAGGTATTAATCAATCACTATAGGTGATATTCATATTATGAGAGCTTTAATGGATCTATTATCAGCAATAATAGATTGCACACAGTCAGGTAAAAAATATTGTACTTATTCTAACAAGTGTAGTACACTTAAAAAATCATTTCAAGAAAGGTGGACCTAACAGTCCTATTTTAAATCTCTTAATCGAGTGCACACTTAAATCAATGTTGCTAAAGCTCTTAATAGAGTAGATATTAATAGGTCTCCACTTTAATACTCCTAATAGGGTAGATCATCAAAAGTGATCAATTGTGAGCCTTACCGGCTCCCTTCCATTTTGCAGATAATGAAGTTTTGTGGGTGCCAGCCCCACCGCAATTTTTACTTCCTAACAGGAGTTTTTTGTGATATCATATCTCGTGTTATGTGTTTATTAATTTCATGAATGTTTCTATGAAGTTTGAAAGTAATTAAAGATTATGAATTAATATTACATGCATAAGAAAGAACATCAGTAATGGTCGGTAATACAATAAAGATTGTTTACTAATGATGAGAGGTGAAAAGATTAAAACATTTTTGAGGTACTGATTCACCCCTCCCCTCTCAATACTACTTCCCATTAAGCCCAACATGATTTTTTCATTGTTGCTAGATTTCAAGAAGATACTTGAAAGGGACATTTTTTGTGTCTCATGGTATATTAAATATGATGATTTTAGATTGAATGAATTTACTGATGTAGATTGGGAAGGTAATATGGATGACTAAAATAGCACTAGTGGTGGAGCATTATTTTTGTGTAAGATATTAGTTTCATGGGCGAAAAAGAAACAATATTGTATATCACAATCTACTACTGAAGCTCAATATGTTGTGGCTTCTACAAATTATACACAAATAATTTTGATGAAGAAAATGTTGAAAGATATAAGAGTGATTATTGATGATCATATTACTATTCATTGTGATAATTCAAGTGCTATCATTATTTCAAATAAATATGTGTTATATTAAAAACCAAAGTATATTTCTATTAAATATCATTTCTTGAGAGATAAAATCAGTGAGAAAGAATTCAGATTGGAGTATGTGTCTACTAATAATAGATTGCATATATATTCATGAAGCCCTTGCCAAAGGATACTTTTGAGTATCTTTGAGGTAATATTGGGGTAATTGCCCCTCTTTATCAGAGTTATAGATGAATTGAAATGCATCAATCTGGTGTGCTTATAGATTATCATTAATCTTGATTGATGGTTTTCATATCTACTCCTTAGGGGGGTAGTGGTTAGTTCTTGAGAGATATTTTGTTCCACTTTTTGGCCTTTATAACTTAGTGAATACATGTGCCTTTGTCATTGGTGTAGGTAACCTCCCCATTTCTTTTTTTGATGGTTTTTAAGATGTTTTAGGAGTTGAATGTGTGTGTTAGAATAAGTCCCAAAAGGTTGGAAACATGTTAGTCTAACTTCAATATTGTAAGAGCCTTAGTGCTCATTAGGTCATTTTGGCCTCAATATGTGAAAATATGTCATTTTAGGACAATAGGGGTTGGAGGTATGTTTTAGGACCCTACTTATGCTATTTTGGGTCTTAGGAGTCAACATCAACCATCGAGTTGACATAGGAAGTCAAAATGTTTTCTAATGCAAAAAGTTGTTAGCAACTTTTGCAAGATTTGACAAAATATGGTTAGAACTGAATGTAACCACCCAAGCTTGGTATATGAGCTTGGAATCAATGTTTGGACAAGGCTAATGAAATTTTGGGATTGAGACTTTTACTTCTGACACCTTGGTACAGATGACTGTACCCTCATTTGCATAATCTAAACTATATCTTTTCTTCTGTACGGTCCTATACGGATTGGCATAGGTGATCGGCCTCCATGATTGAATAGTGTCTATTTTCTTCTTTCTTATGAATTAAGTAGTTTTATTTTAACTGAAATAGGATTAAAGTTAGAAGGTTTTGAAGGTCACTGGTCTGAAAGAGGAAAATCAATGATCTTTAGATAGAAATGGCTCTAACCTAATTTTACTCTAGTGGATTTGTCTAAAACCATGGGGAAGGAAGGGTTAGGATTAGTAGATAGTGTTTTTATTCTTTTGGTTGTGGTCTCAATGGATTTCACAGGCCTAAGATGATGCCCAATGGCTGACTGGTGAAACCAGGTGAGCCAGGATAGGGAAGAGATTGAATTTGTGTCGGCACCCATGACATTTTGGGAAAGACTTGATAGCATTTTTAGATGCTCAAGCTGGTCTCCTAAAAGGATTCAATGGTGGTTGGAGGTGAATAAAATTTTGGAGACATATTTAGATATTATTCATGCTGACTAGTCCAGAGGCCTAATTAATAGGCTATAAACTAGGGCCTATAAGAAAATAGGGTTTGGGGTGTAATCAGAGGTCAAAGCTTTGGATTTTGACAGGGTAGAATGATGCCTTAAATATTATCAAGTTTTTTTGTAGGGTCATTTGGAGGTTTTGGAAGAAATAGACCAAAATCAGTAAAAACAAGGCTACAAGGAATTGATCAATTAGCCCTCATAGTTAATTAAAGACCAAATGAAAGGATGGGGCACCTTGGAATGTTTGGAAGGATGTAGAATGACCAAGAAAGGGTAAAGAAGTGTATGGAGAGTCTTAGTGAGTGTGTGAGAAGATCCTAGGTAGAGCTTTGATAGAATAGGTGGTGAATTGGTAGAAGAAACTAGGCTTTTTGGTAACTAGTTGGACTAGTTAAGTTTGGTAACTTTGGAGTCTTCTTGAATCCAACTATACCTTGGAGGATAAGTTGGTTGAGGGGTCTTGGAGATCCTATTGGGAAGAAGATCCAACTAGAACAACCATAGGATGGTTGAGTTAGGCACAAAACTAACATCTATAAAGGAAGTGATACCTAGTTATCAAACCCTTTGCATGAGAGTGGTATCAAAGTGAGAATAACATGAAGATTGTGTATGTCTGAAGGGGAGGAGAGTCAAGAGAGTCAAGAAGTTGATAGTATGCCTCCTAAGGCAAAGAGTAGGGATGCCATAGTATAATTGGTCTAGGGCCTCTTGGAGAAGGCTCATGTGACCGAGACCATAAGCAAAAAGCTCACTGAATGGGGTGATGAAAGTGGTGGTGATGATGATAGTCAAAATGAGTGGTCATCCAACAAGGGAAAATAACTTGAGATAGACAAGGAGAAAAAGGTGTTTTTAGATGCATTCAAATCCTTAAATAAGGATAGCATGGAGCACATACCATTTTATTGTGGTAGCTTGAATGGAGAGGAGTTGTTCGATTGGCTAGAAGCCATAGACAACCAATTTGATTACAAGGAGGTAGAAGAGGAGAAGAGAGTTAGCTATGTAAAGGCTAGACTCAAAGATTCTACACTAGTATGGTGGAATATGATTCAAGATGAAAGGGTAAGTAATGGGAAGAAGAAGAAGATTGTTTGTTGAGAAAGGATGAAAATTAGATTGAGAGCACAATTCTTGCCCACTGATTATGAAATACAAATGTACCAAAAACTCTAGAATCTTAGAAAAAAAGAAATGTCAGTGAGTGCATATATAGAGGAGTTCCATAAACTAAGCCTAAGGGCTAGGAAACAAGAAGATGAGATGGAGAAAGTGGCAAGGTATCTAAATGGACTAAGGCAAGGAATACAAGATGAGATAAGCATGATGTATCAAAAACTCATGCATAAATGTTTTCAATTGGCCCGAAGAGTAGAGGATAAAGCAAGGAGAAGGAATGACTTCCATCAAAGAGGAAGAGGTGGTAGTAACAATAGAGGTTTTTAGAGAGGCAGGGGTAACTATGGTAGAGGACAAAGCCATAATAGGTAAGAGGACAATCAATCCATGGAGAGTAGTAGTGGAAACTAGTTTAGAGGATCTTTCCAAAGGAGAGGATATAGAGGTAGAGGACCAATAAGAGGTAGGTTCCAATCACAAGGAAGAACTAATTCAGTTTTCACTGGAAGGTGCTATAATTGTAACCAAGTGGGTCACACAATGGGTAGGTGTCTAGAGAAGGCTTCTTCATCTTCAATGGGGGATAGTAGGAATCAGTTAGTCCAAGAAGATGACACTTGAAGTGTTACTTCTCCCATTTCCAAGGCATGACTAGTACTAGATGGAGAAAACTTGATGTTAAGGAGAACCGTATTGAAAGTACCTAACACCATAGATCCACCACAAAAAGGAACTTATTCAAGACAACTTTTAGGTCTCATGGGAAGATTTTCAAGGTTATAGTGGACTCTGGATCCATTTAGAATATAGTATATATTATCCACTGAGATGGTGGAAAAGTTGAAGTTGAGAAGGATACCTCATACCACACCTTACAAGGTTTCATGGTTGAACAAGGGTCAGCAAATAGTGGTAGATGAACAAACTTTGGTAGATTTTGAGATTGGGGATTACAAGGACAAGGTCCTATGTGACATACGCCCTATGGATGTATGCCATTTTCTCCTAGGATGTCCATGGAAGTATGATGTTAAAGCCATACATGATGGGGAAAAGAACAACTATGTCATTACCAAGCTTGGAAAGAAGTTTCAAATGGACTCATTGCAAGAACCCAATGAAGAGAAGCATGTGGGAACTAGTGTGATGTTGTTGAGTGGGAAGGAGTTTCTCAAAGTCATGAAGAAGGAGAAAGGTATTTTTTTTGCATTAATAGTGAAGCCTAAAGAGGAGACTAGAGAGAAACCCAACCTACCACCAGAGGTACAAGAATTGTTGGAGAAATACCATGAGATTGTAGATAATGGTTTTCCAAGTGCCCTACCACCTATGAGGGATGTGAGTCATCAGATTGAATTCATTCCTGGAGAAAATCTCCCAAAAAAAGCAGCATATAAGATGACACCAAGCCAAAATGTAGAGATAGCCAAGCAAATCCGAGATTTGTTGGACAAGGGGTTAAGAAGAAATAGTTTGAGCCCATGTGTTGTACCTAAAGTACTTGCACCTATGAAGGATGGAAAATGGAGGGTGTGTATAGACTCTAGGGCTATAAACAAGATCACCATTAGATATAGATTCCCAATGCCCTAGATTGAAGACTTAATGGAAAATTTAGGAGGTTCTTGTTACTTTTCCAAGGTGGATTTTAAGTTAGGGTACCATAAAATAAGGGTGAGGCTAGGGGATGAGTAGAAGACAACATTTAAGACCAATGAGGGTATGTATGAGTAGCTAGTAGTGCCCTTTGGCCTAAGTAATGCCCCTAGCACATTCATGAGACTCATGAATGAAGTGTTGGCAGAATGTATTGGTAAGTTTGTAATAATTTACGTTGATGATATTTTTATATTTAGTAGGTCCAAGGAGGAGAACATGAAGGATTTGGAGGTGTTCTTGAGGAGGCTACATCAAGAAAATTTAATGATCAATCAAGAAAAGTGTGAGTTTTTGAAAACTGAACTTGTTTACCTTGGTTTTGTGGTTGCTAAGGGATGCATGAAAATGGACCTTGAAAAAGTTAAGTCCATATTGGAATGGCATAAACCTAGGTCTATAGGAGATGTTAGGAGTTTCCATGGATTAGCTTCCTACTATAGGAAATTTGTATGAAATTTAAGTCATGTATGTGCCCCAATTCTGAACACCATAAAGGGTGGAATCAAATGGAAATTTGAATGGACACCAACAACAGATCACGGGTTTGAAATGTTGAAAAAGAGGATTGCAGAGTTACCTACACTTAGATTTCCCAATTTTAATCAACTCTTTGTGGTAGAGTGTGATGCTATCAAGTTGGCTATAGGAGCAGTGTTGAGCCAAGAGGGACACCCTGTGGCATTCTTATCTGAGAAGTTGAATGAGGAAAAATAAAAGTACTCCGCCTATGATTTGGAGCTATATGCCATGGTAAAATCCTTGAAGAAGTGGAGGCACTTCCTTTTACCTAGGGAGTTTGTGCTCTATACATACAATCATGCCTTGAGTTTCTTAAATGGGCAAGAAAAGTTGAATCAAAGACACATGAAATGGGTGGAGGTATTACAAGCTTATACCTTTGTGATTAAGAACAAGAAGGGGGTTATAAACAAGGTTGTAGATGCTCTTAGTAGGAGAGTACTCACAATCCAAGATATACAACTACAAAGTGTAGGAATGGATGATTTGAAGGATCTCTACAAGGAAGACATAGACTTCAAGGAATCTTATGAAGCTTCTGTAAGGTTTTGACAGGGGTTCAAGGTGGATTTTAGTGAGTATGTATTGCAGGAAGGCCTATTGTTCAAAGGTCACCTTATGTGTATTCCTCAAGGATCAATGAGGGAAAACATTGTGAAGGAGAAACACCATGGGAGCTTGGGAGGCCACTTTGGAGTGGATAAAACCTTGGAGCAGGTGCATAGGCATTACTGTTGGCCTAAAATGCAGTTAGATGTGAGGATATTTGTGGAACAATGTCAGATTTGTTAGAGGGAAAAAGGAAAAAGAAGCAAGAGTGGGTTATATCAACCACTCTCTATTACCCTAGAGGCCTTGGGAGTGCCTTAGTGTGGACTTTGTTTCGGGGTTACCAGAGACAAATAGGGGTCATGATAGTGTATTTGTGGTGGTAGACCATTTTAGCAAGATGAAACACTTTATTACATGCAAGAAAACTAATGATGCTTCTCAGATTGAAAGACTCTTCTTTAGGGATATTGTTAGAATTCATGGTTTGCCTTTGAATATTGTCAGCAATAGGGATACAAAGTTTGTGGGCCACTTCTGGAGAAATCTTTGGAAGATGCTTGGAACCAATTTGTTTTTCTCCTTAGCCTACCATCCACAATCGGATGGGAAAATAGAAGTAGTAAATAGGTCACTTGGAAATTTTTTGAGATATTTGACCAAGCAACATGGACAATCATGGGATCATATCATTGGGCAGGCCAAATTTGCATACAATGACTCCTTGAATAGGAGTACAGGTAAGATCCCCTTTGAGATAGTTTATGCGGTCAAGCCTAGAGGAATTTTGGAGCTGAGAGATCTCAGTTTACAAGATGAGAGGAGTGCACAAAGGGAGTCATTTGCAAAACAAATGAAGGAATTTCATGAGCAAGTCAATAAGACCTTGCAACAACAAGTGGAGAAGTACACAATTAGAGCTGATAAGACCAGGAGCGATTTACAATTCAGAGTGGGGGATCTAGTACTTGTCTACCTTAGGAAGGAGAGACTACCCGAAGGCCAACCTACTAAACTACTGATTAAAAAGATAGGGCCTTTGAATATTTTGCACAAGTATGGAAAAATTCCTATGAGGTGGAGTTACCCCCTAATTTGGGAATCTCACCCATCTTTAATGTTTGTGATTTTTACCCCTATAGGGGATCAACCTCAAATATAGGTCAGTCAACACTTGCAGATCTGAAGGATGATGAGTGGGTGAAAGGCTTTCCTACCCCAAAGCCATTACAATTGGAAAGGATATTGGATTCCAAAGTAATCAAGAAGAAAATGAAGGGAAACTACAAGGAGTACCTCATCAAGTGGCAAGGACTTCTTGAAGTTGAGGCCACTTGGATGACATAGCTGGATATCCTGAAACATGAGATCACCATTGAAGACCTCCCAAATCAAGGGACTTGAGTTACTTTGTCCAGGGGATCATGGTGTAGAGAACCTCCCTATTTCTTTTTTTTATGGTGTTTAAGATGTTTTAGGAGTTGAGTGTGTGTGTTAGAATAAGTTCCAAAAGGTTGGAAACATGTTAGTCTAACTTCAAGATTGTAAGAGCCTTAGTGCTCATTAGATCATTTTGGCCTAAATATGTGAAAAGTTTTGATTTAAGGACAATAGGGGTTGGAGGTATATTTTAGGACCCTACTTATGCTATTTAGGGTCTTAGGAGTCAACATCAACCATCGAGATGACATAGGAAGTCAAAATTCTTTCTAATGCAAAAAGTTGCTAGCAACTTTGGAAGTTGCTCGAGCAACTTTTGCAAGATTTCACAAAATATGGTTAGAACTGAATGTAACCACCCAAGCTTGGTATATGAGCTTGGAATTGATGTTTGGACAAGGCTAATGCAATTTTGGGATTGAGACTTGATGTAACACACCTAGTCTTGCTCTCTACATATTGCTCCTCTAGGGTCTCTTAGGCCAATTTAGTGACCTAGTAGGGTTTATGCTCAACCCTAATCTCCTTAGGTATCTTGACACAAGATCCTAACCTTTCACCTAGTGTACACCAATAGTACTGATAAAAAATGCTCCATCCTACAACACAAACTAACTAGGTGTTTCCTAGTCTCAATCTCCAAGAATTGTCTCAACTCATCTTAGGACTTTACTCAATGGAAGGATAGGTCATCAAGACCTCAAATGGTTCCATCTAAACACTTGTATACACCATTCACAAACATATAACAATCAAGTTCTTCAAAGTGCACCTTTGTCACCCCAAATAGGGCTACAAGCCAGTTAGGCCTTTTTCTTTTCTTTTTGAAGATAACTTGAAATATTCCCGCACAAGCCTCCAAAAGGGTTTAGGATTCAAACACCCTTTATCAATTATTTTGAGATTTTCAAGATCTCCAATCCTCAAGTTTTTCGTACAACCCTTCCTACAATCATGCCTAAAAATAAAGGTTTTAGGGCTTATTGACAGTCTGAACACAAAAGTGTTCTTTAAACACACCAAAAAACTCTGCCAACCTTCTCCTTAGAATTGGGAGTCTTTCACACATTACTATAGCCATATATGAGCTTTGTTTGAAGCCACTAATGCATTCAACCCTTGGTGCATCACTTGCAATGTTTATTAGTCCCTAGCCATGCACAATAGGCTTGCCTAGGGCATCATTGAAAAAATATGAAAACTACTTTCTTGGGACCCTCCTTTTGTAAAAATAATTTACATAGAGTCTCCTCACCCATGCCAAGATCCCATATACAATATACAGTGGCAAGTTGAGTTAAGACCCCATTTTTCCAACCTGCCTAGTTCAGACCAGCGACATGGCAAAACACAAAGAATTTAACTAAACCAATTCAAAAAATTCAACTTAAAAAAATAACTCCACAAAGAATCTGAAATTATCCTATCCTAAATTAATCAGTGGATTTAGACTAAGATCTAATCCATCTAATTGTTGTAAACAAGAAAACTCACTAAAATTGCTCTAAAAATGCACACACACAAAATCTTGTATATTCAAAATGTTCACCAACCTTGCTTACAAGTCAAGGAAGGCCTCTTATACTTATCCCCATCCCTAATCTAATATTTTCAGATAGTTACAATAATGATTTCATCGAAAATGCTCTTCTTGCACAATTGTTGTCAATGTTGTCAATGACAACATTGACAATTTTGACAAATTTCTACAATTTTAGGAAATCCACTCTAAATTTTTTTCTAATACCATGAGCACATAATAATAGAATTAGGTGGACCATGCCTACCTCTGTTAGGTCCTAAAACACTTTATTTCTAAATTTGACCCCTATGTACTTGATTTACACCATTGCCACAACATTGGCAATTAGGGTCCAATTTGGCACTTTACTCCTGAAAGACCAATCAAACTTGAAAAGACCTTCTCTAAAGACCTAACATACACCTTAGGACACCTGTAGTCCTATTATTCAACAAGTGGTTTGGCTAGAACCACTATAAGCCAAAAGAACTCTAGAAACCCTAGGTCACCAAAGAGCCTTACCTAGGTGCTCTAGCACCATACTCCCCCAAAAGGGAAAGTCAAGTCACTCTTATAGATAATAAAGATTCAAGAATTCCCAACTTCTTGAACTCAAATTCTGCAATCCATGACGCCTCTGATTCAGGTCTATCTTTCCACTTGATAAGGTGCTCCATATACACCTTGTGTCTAGTTTTCCTTTGCACTCTTGAATCCAAAACTCCCTCAGCTATCAATTATTGTTTGGTAGACACCACATCAGGCTCTACATCACTTAGAAATCCTTGATTATGTTGACTGATCTCAGTTAATGGACCTTTAAATTGAACTAGGTCCTGCACATTGAAAGTAGAAGAGATATTCAAATCAGAAGGTAAATCTATCTTGTAGGCACTAGCCCCATATTTAGCTAGGACTTTGCATGGTACTATCCTCTTCATTTTCAGCTTAGTAGGGACTCCCTTCTGCATTCTTGATTTTTTCAAATGAACCATAACATAGTCTCCTACTTGAAATTGGATATCTTTCCTCTTCTCATCCACTTTGCCCTTAAACTTTTGATGGTTGTCTTGTATATTCTTCTTGACCTACTCTTGGATCTCCTTCATAGTGTGGGTGAAGTCCTCAGCATGCCCACTATTTTATTCCCTTCATCCAAGATCCCTAAGCTCACAAACTCCCCTAGGATGCATCCCGTAAACAATTTCAAATGGGCTTCTCCTTGACATCATGTTCCTACTATCATTATAGGCATACTCTTCCTGAGGTATGACTACATCCCATGTCTGACCATATTCTTTGGTTAGGAACCTCAATAGGTTACCCAATACCCTATTGACCACCTTTGTTTGACCATCAGTTTGAGGATGGTATGCTGATCCAAAAGCTAAGTCTGTACCCAATCTATTTCATAACGCTTTCCAAAAATGGCTCATAAACTTAACATCCCTATCAGATACAATACTTAAGGGTAGTCCATTAATCCTTACAACTTATTTAAAGAATAGATAAGCTATGTGACTAGCATCACTAGTAGTCTTGCATGGAATGAAATGCCCCATCTTGCTAAATCTGTCAACTACCACATATATACTATCATAGCCTTGCTTAGTCTTTGGTAGACCCATAATGAAGTCCATGCTCACACACTCCCAAGGTCTATTTGGGATAGGTAAGGGTTGATACAAGCCTGCATTGCTGCTACCTCCCTTTGACTTCATGCATACTACACATTGTTCCACATATTTAGTGTCATCTTTTCTCAACTTAGGCCAATGATAAAACCTATGTACTAACTCCAAGGTCTTGTTTAGACCAAAGTGTCCACTCATCGATCCATTATACTTATCTTGTATGAGATTAATCCTCATAGAACCCCTTAGCACACATAAATAATTCCCTTTGAATAACAGTCCATTCTGCAATGTGAACTTAGAGAATTTTCTATGAAAGTGGTTCTAAAAATCATGGCACACTTGATATGCCTCACCAAAATATTCATCTGCTTGATAGAGGTCCTTAAAAATCTCTATGCCTATACTATTCAACTAAACTTCTTGGACTATCAAAATTCTCCTACTCAGTGCATCATCAACTTTTTTCAACTGACCCTTCTTATGCTTGATGGTAAATGTAAAGGCTTGGAGATATTCCATCCATTTTAGATCCCTATTACTCAACTTCTCTTGTTTATTGATGTAGCTAAGGGCTTGATTGTCAGTAAACACCACAAATTCCTTAGGTAAAAGATAGTGTCTCCACTTTCTTAATGAGTGCACTAGAGCATACAATTCTAGGTCATAAGAAGAGTATTTCTTCTTAGCTTCATTCAACTTCTCACTAAAGAAGGCCACTGGTCTGCCCTCTTGACTTAACCCACCTCCTACTGCTATGCCACTTGCATCACATTCAATAGTGAATAACTTATCAAAACTAGGCAAGGTTAGGATAGGTTGTGTAGCTACTTACCTTTCTATCATCTCAAATGACTTCCTAGCTTCTAAGTGCCATCTAAACTTATCCTTACTTCCACCCTTAATAGTTTCCAACAATGGTGCACATTTACCACTGAAATTCCTAATGAACTTCCTATAAAATTGAGCTAGGCCATGGAAAATCCTTACCTCAGTTGCTAATGTAGGTGGTGGTGAGTTCAGTATATCTAACACCTTCTCTTGGTCCATCTTCAAGGATTACTTGGATACCAAAAATCCCAAGTAGACAAGCTCTTGCTTAAGAAACTCACACTTCTTCAAATTAATGGCTAAGTCCTCTTCATGCAATTTCTTCAACACTGATTCAACATGCTTGATGTGGTCTTCCTTTACTCTACTATAGATCAATATGTCATCAAAATGGACCACCAAAAACTTACCTGTGAAGTCCTTAAGCACTTCATTCATGAGCCTCATGAATGTGCTAGGAGCATTGGTGAGGCCAAATGGCATCACAAGCCATTCATACAACCCATCAGTTGTTTTTAATGTTATCTTCCACTCATCTCCCTCCTAAACCCTTATATGATGGTAACCACTTTTCAAATCCAACTTGGTAAAGTGCATTGCCCCTCCAAGACAATCCATAAGATCCTCTATCCTAGGTATTGGAAACCTATATTTTATGGTGATTCTATTAGTTTCCCTTGAATCAGTACATAGCTTCCATTTTCCACCTTTCTTTGATGCTAACACCACAGGGACTACACATGGGTTGATACTCTTTTTAATCAAGCCTTGGTCCAATAGTTCTTGGACTTGTCTAGCTACCTCTAAATTTTGATCAGTGGTTAGCTTATAATCTAGTTTATTAGGTAATGAGGCACCAGGTATGAAGTTAATTTGATGACTAATCACTCTCTTAGGAGGCAAAGCTATAGGAGTCCCATCACTGAATATATCACTGTATTTTTCAAGTAGAGTCTGATTCTCCTTGGGTACTATCTCCTTAACTATCTTCTCTTTCCTTGGGCTTTAAAAAAATGGCATACCCTGCACTTGCCTCTTCCTTGATGTCTTTTACAAAATCCTTTCCATTGCAGAATAACATAGTAGGAGTCTTAGACTATGGCTAATAAGGACTGTATTTTAAATGTCTTTCCATTCTTCTTAAAGGATATGGAATTCTCCTTTCCATGATACACTATCTCTCTATCATATTGCCAAGGTCTTCCTAACAACAAGTGGAAAACATCCATTGGTAGGATGTCACAAAGGAATTTATCCTTGTAGCTTGCTATAGAGAACTCCACCCATGTTTGCTCATTTACTAACACACTCCATCCCTTATTAAGCCAAGTCACCTTGTAAGGGTTCACATGGGGTATCTTGGTTAATTTCAACTTAGTAACTACCTCCTCTGATATTATATTATCGGTAGATCCAGAGTCTACTATCACCTTGAAGACTTTTCTAAGGATCTTACATAAGATCCTAAATAATGCCCTCCTTTGCTTAGGCTCATCCTTCACTGGCTGCATGATTAATACCCATCTAAACATCAGATTCTCACCCATCTCAAATTCTATATGATCAACATCAAGTGCCTTGACATTAGAAGTGCCTTCTTGAACATAAGCTACCCTCTAGTCACTATTAGATGCAGTAGGCTTATCAGGACACCTATATGCTGGATGACTAGTCTGTCCATAATTGTAGCAATTAATATTTGAAAAATAGGAGTTGCTTCTACCTCCTCTTCCCCTATTGGATCCACTCTGATTACCTCTACCTCTACCATAACCACCTCTTGATGTGGATTCATTGGTGTGCTCTGTCAATCTATTTTAACCTTTAATTCTATGTTCACTTCTCCTACCTTTGTAACCTCCTCTCTATCCACTTTTGTCTCTCCCTCTTCCTCTACCCTTCAAATTAGAGTCACACTTCTTCCTATTCTTTTCTTCAACCTTGAGAGCTAACTGTTGACATCTCTGAACAGTAGTGGGGGTCCACAAGCTAATCTCTTCTTGGATGTTCCACTTCAACCCACCTAGATACCTAGCCACTCTAATTGGATCTTCTTCTTGTTTCTTTTATGTAAGAAATATTCTTTGAAATTCCTTTGTATAGGAGGCTAAATCCATATCTTTCTACTTCAATCCTTGTCTCCTTCTATGGATTTGGATCTCATAGTCTTCGAGTAAAAAGTTCTCTTTCATCTTAGTTACCATTGCTTGCCAATTTTCTATAGGTTTCTTCCCAAGTCTAACTCTTTCATCCTATAGATATTTACACCATGTTAGGGCTTATCCCCTAAGCCTTGACTTAGCCACCTTAACCTTTTGTGCATCTTTTACACCTTCACACTCAAAGTGTTTTTCCATCCCTTCAATCCACTCCAACACTATTTCAATGTCCATTTTCCCACTAAACAATGGGATGCCTTCTATGGATTTACCACCCAATGCCTTGATGGCTTTGAAGAATGGTTTATACTCCATCAAAGGTTTTGGTTTAGGGATAATATCATCCTCTTCAACCTTTAGCTTCCCTCTATCACTTGTTTCACCTTCTCTACCTTGGTCTCTTGCATCCACTACTTCTTGTATTTTTAGCTTCATCTCAACTAGGGCCTCTTCAAGGAGTCTATTCCTCTCCTTTTTCTCATCCATGTCCCTAGAAAAATTTTCATTTGTTACCATGTCTATGGAGCCAAAATATTCCACCTCTAACATATACAATCCCAAATATTTTGGGACTCCGATACCACTCTGATGTAACACACCTAGGCTTTCTCTCTACCCTATTCTCCTCTAGGGTTTCTTAGGATAATTTAGTGACCTAGTAGGGTTTATGGTCAACCCTACTCTCCTTAGATATCTTGACACAAGATCCTAACCTTTCACCTAGTGTACACCAATAGTACTAATAAAAAATGCTCCATTCTACAACACAAACTAACTAGGTCTTTCCTAGTCTCAATCTCCAAGAATTGTCTGAACTCTTCTTAGGAATTAGCTCCATGGAAGGATAGGTCATCAAGACCTCCACTGGTTCCATTTGAACCCTTGCATACACCATTGACAATCATATAACAATCAAGTGCTTCAAAGTGCACCTTTCTCATGCCAAATAGGGCTACAAGCCAATTAGGCCTTTTTCTTGCCTTTTTGAAGATAACTTGAAATTTTCCCACACAAGCCTCCAAAAGGTTTTAGGATTCAAACACCCTTTATCAAGTACTTTGATATTTTCAAGATCTCCAATCCTCAAGTTGTCTGTACAACCCTTCCTACAATCATGCCTAAAAATTAGGGTTTTAGGGCTTATTGACAGTCTAAACACAAAAGTGTTCTTTCAACACACCAAATCAACTCCTCCAACCTTCTCCTTTGAATTGGGAGTCTTTCACACATTACTCTATCCCTCCATGATCTTTGGTTGAAGCCACCAATGCATTCAAACCTCCTTGCATCACTTGAAAATTTACTTTCTTGTCCCCCTCCTATAAAAAAAATGTACATGGAGTCTCCTCACCCATGCCAAGAGCTCGTACAGAATCTATGGTGGCAAGTTGAGCTAAGACCCCATTTGTCCAACCTACCTTGTTCAGACCAGTGATAGGGAAAAACACAAAGAATTTAACTAAACCAATAAAAACACTTCAACTTAACAAAATAACTTTATACATAATCTCAAATTAACCTACCCTACATTAATCAATGGATGAAAACTGAGATCTAATCCATCTAATTATTGTAAACAAGAAAACTCACTAAAATTGCTCTGAAAATGCACACACAGAAAATATTGTATATTCAAAATATTTACCAACCTTACTTAGAGGTTGAAAAAGGCCTCTTATACTTGTCCCCATCCCTAATCTGATAGTTTCAGACAATTACAATAACCATTTCATCGAAAATGCTCTTCTTACACAATTGTCTTCAATGTTGCCAATGACAACATTGACAATTTTGACAACTTTTCACAATTTTAAGAAATCCACTCTATACTTTGTTCTAAGACCATGAATAGATCATAATAGACTTAGGTGGACCATTCCTACCTCTCTTAGGTCCTAAAACACATTCTTTCTAAATTTGACCCCTATGTACTTGATTTACACCATTGCCACAACATTGGCAATTAGAGTGCAATTTGGCACTTGTCTCCTAAAAAACCAAACAAACTTGGAAAGACCTTCCCTAAAGACCTAACACACACCTTAGGACACCTCTAGTCCTATTATTCAACTAGTGTTTTTTCTAGAACCACTACAAGCCAAAAGAACTCTAGAAACCCTAGGTCACCAAAGAGCCTTACCTAGGTGCTCCTGCACCAACACTTTTACTTCTGACACCTTGGTACGGATGACTGCACCCTTATTTGCATAATCTAAACATTATCTTTTCTTCTATATGGTCCTATATAGATTAGCATAGGTGATTTGCCTCCATGATTGCATAGTGTCTATTTTCTTATTTCTTATGCATTAAGTAGTTTGATTTGAAGTGCAATAGGATTAAAGTTAGAAGGTTTTGAAGGTCACTGGTGTGACAGAGGAAAAAGAGTGATCTTTAGATAAAAATGGCTCTAACCTAATTTTTCCTTGGTGGATTTTTCTGAAAACATGGGGAAGAAAGGGTTAGGGTCAGTAGTTAGTGTTTTTGTTCTTTTGGTTTTGGTCTCAATGGATTTCACAGGCCTAAGATGATGCCCTATGGCTAACTGGTGAAACCAGGTGAGCCAGGACAGGGAAGAGATTGAATTTCTGTGGGCACCCATGACCTTTTGGGAAAGACTTAATAGAATTTTTTGATTCTAAATAATGTCTCCTAAAAGGATTCAATGGTGGTTGGAGGTGAATCAAATTTTGGAGACATGTTTAGCAATTATTCATGCTGACTGGTCCGGAGGCCTAATTAATTGGCTATAAACTAGGGCCTGTAAGAAAATAGGGTTTTGGGTGCAATCAAAGGTCAGGGATTTGGATTTTGACAGGGTAGAATGATTCCTTAAAGATTCTCAAGTTTGTTTTCAGGTTCATTTGGAGGTTTAGGAAGAAAAAGACCAAAATCAGTAAAAATAGGGCTACAAGGAATTGATCAATTAGCCCTCATAGTGAATTAAAGACCAAATAAAGGGATGGGGCACCTTGGAGTGTTTGGAAGGATGTAGAATGACCAAGAAAGGGTCAAGAAGTGTATGGAGAGTCCCAGTGAGTCTATGAGAAGATCCTAGGTAGAGCTTTGATAGACTAGGTGGTGAATTGGTAGAAGAAACTAGGATTTTTGGTAACTAGTTGGAATAGTTAAGCTTGGTAACTTTGAAGTCTTCTTGAATCCAACTATACCTTGGAGGATAAGTTGGCTTATGGGTCTTGGAGATCCTATTGGGAAGAACATCCAACCAAAACAACCATAGGATGGTTGAGTTAGCACAAAACTAACATCTTGAAAGGAAGTGATACGTAGTTGTCAAACCCTCTGCATCAGTCATTGATTTCAAAGGGGGAGAGATTCATGTGAAAAAATGGTACAAGACTATGAGGGACAGAATGTTTTCTGATTGAGAAGGTTTATTTGAGAAACTTTGAAAGATATTGAGGATATTGTTGATATTGTATCTTTCTTCACTGATTTAAATTTTCCACATCATAAGTTTCCATCAATGCCAAATGGGGATATTATTGGGATGTTGTTTAGATTGTGCATATATGTACTAGCATTAATTTTTTTCATTGATATAAACATATTACTACTATTGAAGATAGTGTTATTGTTAGATTGGGTGGTTTTTGTTGCACCAGAAGATTGATCTATTAATGGCCGATACGACTACCAAACTTATAGAATCCACAAGAGGTTGTTAAACCCTTGCCACCAATCGATGCATGGGCTGACCGAGACAAAATGTGCACACCTTGCAATAATCCCACCCTCACGACATGCATGAGGTTGGAACCTGTGACCTTAGCTCTAATACCAATTTTTAGATTGGGTGGTTGTAGTTGCACCAAAAGACCGATATGTTAATGGTTGATATAACCACCAGACTTATAGAATCTGGAGGAGGTTCTTAAACCCTTGTCACCAACCACTGCATGGCCTAATAAATACCAATGGCACACATCTTGCAACAGTGCTTGAGAAGTTCAATTAGATGATTTTTTTGGTATGACTATTGTATTGAATATACTATGTTGTTAATTTGGTAATGTGTTTTTGTATGTTTGTACTTGATTCAATTCAAGTGGCAAAGGATTACATGATTATTTCAGTGAGTCATGCAGGATATATCAAAGACTATTATTTTGGTTATTCTATCATAAACAATTTTTGAGTATTTTGATCAGTGTGGGTAGGTTTGGCTATATTATTTATTTATAACCTTGTATTGAGCTTAGGAAATGGACTTGTATCCTCAACTTGAGCTATTTTTTTATTAGACAATGGTTATTGATTTGTGTTCCTAGTGAAGAGGGAAGAGATGAATTTGATTCATGAGATAGAGATTTTCTTGTTGATTTTGTCATATTTCATGTTTCTTTTTTATGTTTCTTGAATGTGTCCTATTTGTTTTGGTGGTTTTCATTGAGTTATGTTATCACAATTGAATATTCCTCATGTAACATGTTGTCGTTCTTATTGTTCTTGGCCAACTTGGTGGTGTAGAATGTTGAAATGGACCATGGCATGATTTATGGATTTGAAGCATGTTAGAGGATGTCTTTATGGATCATTTATTTGTCTTATCCAACATTCAATGGACCACATTGAGTATTCATGTGTAAATAATTAATGTTTTCTAATTAGGTCCCTAGCCGACCTTGATGAAATTAATTGATGTAATTTGTATAAATATGTAATCATTTATAATTGTTAAAGCATGGATGAGTGATGGAAGAAAATATGCGATGCTGAGAGAAGAGGAATGAGTAGAATCTATAATTGAGGAAAATAATTTTTGTACTTTATTGGAAATATTTTGGCATATCATAGATATTGTTTGTTAGTTCGTGAGCTAGGAGAGTATGTCCTCTATGTTTTGAGATCATAGATTTATGTAAGGTAGTGAGACTTCCTTGGGATTTAGATCCTTGTTGTATATTAGAAATGAGATCTAGGAAGTGTTCGTGAATCCATATGCATTCCCATTTATAATACTCCTAACAAGGTATAGTTCTTTTAATAAATTACATTCATCTTGTGGGTTTGATCCCCATTGTGGTTTTTCCCATAACAAGATTTCCACATCAAAAATCTTGGTGGTATGAGTTAGTTATTGTGTTATGTTCCTTCATTCATGTTTATCTTTTAGATCTGAGATAAAGTTGGTAATTTGGTTAAAGGGTCTTGAGATTTTGGTAACAATTGATTCAACCCCCCTTAGTTTTGTGTGCTACATTTATTATATCACTAAGAGAACTAGCAATTAAGGCAGAATGAACATAATTAATACAAGCTTTTAAATCCTTTAAAAGACAACTTTTATGTCAGCTAATCCTGGCACAAGAAAAGGAATAATGGTGACCTATGCAAAAAAAAAAATCCACCTTAGTCAACACCCGAGAATCCCTAAAAAGGTTTTCACTTTCACATTATTGAGACACGTAATCCATAAGATCTTCTTTTGATTTTTTAAAGTCTTATTTATAATATGAATATATATCTATTGTTGATTAAAATAATGACTAAAAATGTCATCTTCTAGCTTTTAATGTGATTTTTCTTCATGGAACCATTTCCTTGGAATCATTTAAAAAATTATATTTTCATAGTAAAAAATGATGGGAAAGTAAACTTCTCATCCATGTTCTGCAACTTAGAATGATTTTTCATAGAAAACATACAAAGAATGACCATCACACACACTGAAAATATTCATCTTCCACCTATACTAGAGAAATAAAAGAATAATATTTTTTTCTTTCATTGGCCATAATCCCTTTAAGCATTTGATGGTATTTATCAGAGGTAATATAGCACCAATCTTGGGAATTGAGGCCCCAATAGGCCATATAATCCATAGAGTTATTACTCTCCTTGAGGGTTTGAAGGATCTTGCATTTTCTAAAAGTTGAGAGCATCCTTTTACACTCCTCCATCAGACTAGATATGTAGTAGGGGAAACTACAATTACCCTGAAAATGATCCATAATAGTTTTAGAGTCCCCCTCTAAGATTAATTTGTCATAATTTAGGTCTTTCAAATGTTTAATACCCTTCCACACAGTCATCGATTCAGTACACTTGTTTGTTCCAACCCCAATTTTTTTACTAAATCCTTAAATTAAAGTCACTCTCCAATCCCTTGTAACTCAACCCGTAGAAAAGACCCCAAGGTTTCCTTTAGCACAACCATAAAAATTACACTTCACCCTACCCATCACCAGAGGAATCCATTTGCTAAATTTTCTTTTCCAAATACTAGTCTGATTAATATTAATAATATTATGGTGGATATTCCATTTTTATTTTATCCTGAAATCATGAAGAGTAGGTAGTACTTTACCTTTGCCAAAGGTAGAAGAATTCAGGTTTTTAGGAACTTGTTTTTTAATGATATGAAATAGGATAGAACTCATTCTAGTTTGGTCTCTAAAAATTCTATTGTTTCTCTCTTTCAACACATTACAAGTTAGGAAAGGGAGAATTTGAGCCAATATTTTTTTGAGAATTGGTTAATTGAAAGGATAGAAGCTCCATTGATCAATGAGATATCCAATAGTGCTAGGCATAGTCCAAACTATTGAACATGAAAAATAACTAAGAGGGAGGGTGAATAACTTATTCCCATGCAACTTTACAAAAATTTATCTCTATCATTTAACACTTAAATAGTTCTAATAATAACTTAAGATTTTTTGGTTTAGCATATTACACATCTACATAAAACATAAATATAAAATGCATAGGAACAAAGAAAAAGAAAACATCATAGTTTACATGGAAACACCAGGATGGGTAAAACCATGAACAAACTAATTCTCATGAGATAAAAAATACCTAATAGGGTCACACCAAAAGGTGATTTGATACAAAGGCTCACTTTCATAAATCCTCACTAGAAGAAGGCTCATTGTCGATTGGCTCACTGCCAATACCCAAGGGTTCATTGATGGAAGATATGAAAGTAAATAAAAACAACCTCTAAGAACTACTGACTATTATACACAAAAATATATCTCCATTTCATGAATTTTTAGTTACTAATTCTCATATGCTCTATAGATATGCCAGACATACATACACTTTTACATTCATGTGCATCCTTTTCTAGCTAATGTTCATAGCTTACATATATAACAAAATGAGATCCATAAAATCTGCCATACCATTTGAAATAGGTTGCACCAACAACATTCTCATAGTGGGAAGGAATTAAATGAAGACCATATCAACAAATACAACATGCCACACTACACCATACCTTCTCTAAGGTACATAGTTTCAACAGTTATAATCAAAATGTTACAATTACCAAAGCTGGGACCACAAACACATCCACATAGGATTGAACCTATAATATAACATAATGTAGATTATAGGGACTAAAATCCATCGATGAACATGCCAATAATGTCAAATGATATGCCAGATACACCTACCGATGTAGTAATCAATCGGTACAAAAAATAGATACAATACTATGCCAATCATAGTAATTAATACAATCAGAAGATGAGATATGATTATGTTGACATCAATGAAAATCATTAATGACAAAACCATTTGAAATAATCAAATTCACATTCTAACAATATCCCCCTTTGTCATTGATGGAAACATTCATCAATAAAAAAGTCCAGAAAGAAACATGGAAACTTCTCCATCTTTGACAACAATGACGAAGGACCAGGAAAAAACTCCCCCTTGCTGAAATACTCTTCTCCCCTAGAGAGGGACCCTCCAAGCATTGATCCAAAAAGATAGAGCTATGTAAATTACTAGATCAATGCACACACTGGTGCATATAGTAAACACTAGGAAGGGAAACAACCCATATCTTCCCTTTGAGATAGTTGAAAGTGTCTTTGCACCAAGGTTTGGTGAATATTTATCAACCTTCACATTCACACTGTTTTTATCCATATTCAAAACCTCACTCTTGTATTGACTTGGTTTATGAAAAAACATATGACAATTAAAGAATTATTTTTTTTAACCTTTCTAATATTACAATCATCTATATTATGACCAAACATTTTGAAAATATAACAAAAACCATAAAAATATAAGTAACTTTGAGCATTCAATTATCTTATCAGAGACCTTCTTGTGAATGTATTATGATTTCTGGCCATGCTTTTTACTTCAACCTTTTCATCATATTCAATTACTTTATCTTTTCTTGTATCATTCTGATTTGAGAATTCACTGACAAACCCTAATCCTTATTTATCTTCACAAACCTGAGCTTCAGATCTCAACTTCCTTAGTTCATGACTTATCCTTTTATTTTCATCTAATTTTATCTTGATAATTTCCTTGAGATTATCATTAGATTTCTTCCATTTCTAAATAACTTCTTTATTCCTTGTTTTGAACCTCCATATCTGATCCCTTAGATTTATAATACATGCATTTTCTTCCTTCAAGTTTGATTTGAGCTCCTCATTCTCTGATTTGGTACACTCAATGTCTCTCATCATGATCTACCAATCCTTACCAAAATAGTATTCTTCTTTCATCTCCTGCTTGAAATTTTCCATGATAAGATCTTTAGTATTTTTCTTGTTAGTTATATATTTTTTAAGATTTTTGGTCTTAGTATTATAAATTCTTGAAAAAAGGTTAGAAATATCAAATTAAGGATTTCCTTCTTCTTCAACATAGAACAAACAATCATTTATTTCTGACTCATCATATGAAATATTTGCATACTAAGCTTTCTTATTGACCTTCTTGAAATAGTGTCTAGGACCTTTGTCTAAACACCTCATAGCCAAATGATCAATATTTCCACAACTATAGAATTTTAGGAGCATCCCACCTTTGTACTTGCCAATACCTTTCTTCAATCTCCTTGCAAAGTTATCGTCAAACTCTTATTCATCATCATCGTCAGGATCATCTTTTGATTTTGTCACTGTTACAAATTTTTTATTATCCCTTCCAAAATTTCTTAACTCAAATGTTGTCAGGGTACCAAACAACTTCTCTTTAGTAACAAATGTTGGTTCATACACCTCTTCAACTGCTAAAATTGTGTCACTGTAACTTTCCGGTAATTCCATTAAAATCTCTTCCATAAAGTCCCCATTGGTAATAACGCCTCCTTGGTTCTTGACTTCATTAACTACATTCTCCACTATTTGAAAATATATTTTGATATCTTCTTCATCTTTCATCCTCAGGTTCTCATAATCTCTCATAGCTATCAATATCTTAGATAACCTGACTCTATCACTTCCTTCAACTTTTCTAAAACTTCATAAGTTGTAACCTTAGCCAATTTAGTCTTTAATAAAGAACTAGTAATATTATACCTCACCTTTATATTTTTGACATATTCTTCAACTTCATCATTTGTACTCAGTCCATTCTATGGAGGAACATACTTTGACTCTACACAACTCCATGTCTTATAACCATCTGATAGTAGATATCCTTTCATATAATATTTCCATGAATTTTAGTTTGACCCATAGAACATAGGAATAATCAAATTGTGTAAAAACAATTTGTGTGCTATCAGATCTTCCTCAAGAAGATAACCTATTCACTGAGGAACAAGGATTTGATACAAATTTTTGAACAAACTAAATAAATGAGAGGGGGTGAATGAGATATTCCCACACAACTTTACAAAATTTATTTTTATTCACTTAAAATTTTCAAATAAAAACTTAATATTTTTCACTTTAGCACATTAAACATACATGGGAAATATTTCCATGAATTTTAGTTTGACCCATAGAACATAGGAATAATCAAATTGTGTAAAAACAATTTGTGTGCTATCAGATCTTCCTCAAGAGGATAACTTATTCACCGAGGAACAAGGATTTGATACGAATTGTTAAACAAACTAAATAAATGAGAGGGGATGAATGAGATATTCCCACACAACTTTACAAAATTTATTTTTATTCACTTAAAATTTTTAAATAAAAACTTAATATTTTTCACTTTAGCACATTAAACATACACGGGAAATGTAAAGATGAAATGCACAGGAACACCAAAATAGAGAATAATATAATTTATGTGGAAAATCCAAAATGGATAAAACCACAGACATGCTAAATTTTATCATGAAATATAAAAACCCCTATAAGGATGATACTGAAAGGTTATTTAATACAAAGGATGACTACCAAAAGAATCACAACTGGACATCTCACTATCGTTAAAGTGACTTAGACCAATACACAAGGAATCACTACCAAAAAATATAAAAAATGTATAGATCCACCTCTAAGATCTATAGAAATATTTGCATAGACATGGCTCCTTTTCATGAATTCATAGTCACTTTGTGTATGCTCCACAGATAGGCCACATATACATACACTTGTACATTCATGTACATCACTATCTAGCTACTATTCATGCCTTACTTATACAACATCATGAGATCCACAAATTCAACCACACCATTTTAAATGGGTGACACAAAAAATTTTCTGACGGTGGGAAGGAATGAAATTAGGACCACCTCAACAAATACAACATGCCATACTACACAATACCTTCTCCAAGGTACATGGTTCCGATTATTATGATCAATACACTACAATCACCAAAGCTAGGACCTAAAAAACATCCACATAGGATTGAGCATATAATCAACCACAATGTATATTCTAGGGACCAAAATGCATTGGTGAACATGATGGGCACTTCAACCAATACACTAGATACTCCAACCAATATAGTAATTTGTCGGTACATAAAAATTGATATAATACTATGCGAATCACAATAACTAATACAATTATAAGCTAAGATATGAGTATTTTGAAATTTTTGGAATGACTATGGAAATTTGGGAGTGAGAGAGGAGGGGTGAATAAGTACCACTAAAAAATTTAGAACTGAAATCTCCTATAAACCATATACTCCTTGTTGATTTTTGAGTTCATAACTTTGAAATTAAAGTAATATAAAGCTTATAAAACATCACATCAAAACAATAAAATATAGAAATCATAACACCATGATTTTGGTAACATGGAAATCCCTGGTTAGAGGATAAAAATATGGTAGGGATGACACCCAAAACCTTCACTAACTTTAGTATAAAGGGTTCTCGATTAGAGATTACAATCTTTAGCCATTTTGATAGCTTACCAAGTTAAGAGTATAAAAAGACTTGTTAGGTTTACCTGGTTAGAGGATTTTTGGAAACCCTACACTTAAAAATGTACCTTTTTAAAGGATTTACAAATATGAAATCGGTTAAGATCTACCTATTATTGGGATTTAAAGCTCTCAATACAATAGTATCAATAACTCAACAATATCTATAAAAATGGATCAAATGTAAATGTTTTTAGACTCTATGTGTTCTGATATGTGTTACCTCAATCTCAACATGTAACACTACTCTATTCTTCTCTGTTGTAGCTAAATTTATGCTCAGTGCTCTCTGCTTAGCTCTTTGTTCTTCAAATAACTCCTTTAAAGTTTTTAGCAATAACAACAACTCTTAAAAACTTCTTCAACAATATCAACCCCGTTAACTCTATAAATAATCTATTATATATAAAAGTTTATGCCTCTTAATCTTATGTGTTAGGTTTTTTTGAATCATTTTTAACCATTAGATCTTCTTTTCCGCTTGGTGACCATGTCACTTTCACCTCAGTACTTGTTTATCTTGGTACTAGAAAGATTTCTTTTGCCGCTTAATCTGTGCCTTAGATCTTCACTCTGATGTATTTTAAATGTTGATCATGTAAAAAAATGTTATAAATTCTCTTAGTAATGTAATTAAAGTTGTGACAAAGCATTAAATGTGAGCTTATTATGTTTATGAATACCTACCTAACTTGATTGAGTAACTCCTTCAAATCAGTTATAATAACTTTAGTACTGGTTGATTATCCACTCCATTGCCTTCATTGCATTTGGTGTAATGTAACACTTAGTAACTATAGATGCTTCATACTCTATCATTAAATCTTTGTGCTTATACTGACTTATCTCTTATGTATGACTTCACTGACTTGTTTAGATTGAATTGTCAACTAGTCAAATATATGACTAACTCCTTTCACTAACTGGTTCTTCTTGACTCTATGACATGAAGACATAAACTAAGGAAAAAATATATATCTTACATAGATAACAATCTATCCCTTTGGCATTAGTTCGGCATTTTTCACAAAAAATTTCAACTTCACAAAACTTTTTAAATCCTCCTCGGATGTTACACTCTATAAATATCTTTTTTTATTTTCCCCATATATATTTTTTGTTTTTTTTACTATGAATACATATACATAGTTAACTATCCCCCTTTTTTGAAAAAAACTGCCAAAAGTAAAACTTATTTCTCAAAAAGATGTTTATTCCTCTTTTGTATCCTTGAAACTACAACTTCTCCCATGTGTCCTAGAGATTATAAAGTATAACAATGTGCTCAATAATATCTATAGGTAAGCCAACAATACTGTTTAGGGAGCTAACAAATGGATAATCAACTAAGTTGTTGGCTTTCTTCAAGTGTAACTGCATTGATTTTATAAGGGGAATAAATAATCCTTGTCATTGAATAAATTCCAATCTAATCTTATCCTCCTCTTGCCTCATTTAAAGTTCAACTCCTATGATGATTGGATTTCTCAGATCAATGACTTGCTTCCTCTTTATTCTCTTCTTTATCTCAATCAATCTTCTCTCACCACTAGAGTTTTTGGAACATGATGCCTTAGTTGCATCAGGTGACTCAATTTGTGTATCGATCATACTTTCTTCCGCTTTTAATTCTTCTAGGGGTTTCTCTTCTTCTTTGTGTTCATCCTTCTAGATTTCTTTATTATTTTCCTTAAGATTTGATTCTTGCTACATTTCACTTTGTGTGTCTAGTGTCTTTTGTACATTGATAGGGTCGGTAGGTGGCTCTTCATATTATTGTCCCTTGGTGTCAGTTTGGAGAACTGACTCAATGCTCTCTTTTTTTTCAATCTTGGTGGCCTTAGGTTCATTGACCTTTACCTTCTCTGTATCTGGAGGTGTCTTGATTTCCATAGTGTGTGTGTGGTTTAGTGTCAATAAAAAAATCTTGTGCATTGGTGTAACTAAGTAGTTGCTCAATTGTCAGTTTGGTAGTTTGAAATGATGTGTAATTAACATCCATGCACTCAGTGTCATATACATGTACATCCATTCCATCTTCATCTCTTGATATCTTCCTTGGTGGATCTTCTTCATCAAGTACGACTTCAATGATAACCTCTATATTATTAGTAGTTAGATCAATATGATCTATTTTCTTGGTTCTTTCCTTTACCTGATCAGTAATTATTACACCTTGACTCTTCTCTACTTCCTATTTCTTGGTATCATCTATTTGAAATATTTCTTTCCATTTTTTACCTCTTCCCTTGTCTAAAGATTTATTTTAATCTTTCTTCAATGCTTCTGCAATTTAAGAGGGTGCAAGGTTGGGAATAGTATGTATAAGAGATCTCTCTCTCATTTCCTTTTCTACATTAATTTCATACTTCCACCTTGCATCAATTTCTTTTACAGTTCTTTTGGTATCTTATCTGCAAGTTCTATAGGTGTCACTATGTATCTCATTAAAGTTACAACAACATCTTCTTCAATCTTTCTCTTATATTCTTCATTCCTCTTCAAATATTTTAGTTTCCTAAAACCTCTAAATCATCCTTATTTCTTTAATCCATCAACAAAATCATCAATACTTTGGGGAACTCATGAGAGCTCTATAATTGTTATAGATTTAATAGTCTCATCAGTCTCGATTTCACTCTCATTACCTAGTAGTAATCTTGTCCTTGTTTTAGCAAGTTGTTTCTTGCATCTTGTTCTCTCATAAATTTTACATTTAGATTGAACTACTTCTTTATCTTTCTTCTCTCTAGGTTTTAACGAAGATTTGGTGTTCCTTGTAATACATCTCTTACTCGGTGAAGACAACTGCACATTTTTCTTCTCAACCACTACAATGGCATGTACATTCTCAGTGTCTGTATCCAAAGCATCTACTCCAAGAGTCTCTAATAAAAAATTAATCATTTTAATTGCTTTCTTAATTGACCTAGGTACCAATATACCTTTCTTGATTTTACATTTGACTTCCTCAGAAGTGCCATACCTATTTTCATTAGGGTCAATTGGGTTAGCTAATAAAGCTTCAATCTATTTTTAACCACTATTAATTTATCCATCTCATATCTCATCGGTTGAATCCATTCAACTCTCAGTTTAACAACCTTAATTATAAAAACAATAGTACCTACTTAAAAAATATATTATCCTAATACTTAGTGAATAGTTGAGGTGGAACTCTGTAACTTTTATGCATTCTAGCTTGGAATTTCAAAAAGCAATCAGACATGATCTCACCAAAATTGTCTCCTAGAATTTTTATATACTCATGTATCTAATATATGGCTAGCCTATTATTTTTCCAAACTACATCTCCAATAGAGGGAAATTAATTCTGGTAGTAAAAGAAAATATATACCAATAATGAACCAAATTTCAAAGTGTTGGTCTTTTCCTTTCTGATTGTGTTCATGTTGTCTTTCATTTGCTTCAACAAAAATTCACAAAGATCTATATGTAGTTCTTTCTTCACTATTTTATATGCTAGATAAACTACTCCACATGGTACACTATCCAATTGAGATGATTGAAACACTCAATAAGATATGATGTTGCATGCATCCTTTAACTCGATCTGTGTCACAATAGATATTCTCATTTGATGTAGGAGCATCCGAGGGTCATAACTTTTGACTCCGATGTGGGTTTTGGCTAAAATTTTACAAGTAGTGTTGTGAGAAGGATTTATTTGGATTTTTGATCAAGCTCACCTCCATTGATTTCCATTTTTAATTTTTTTGGGAGCCATAAATATCATCTTGGCCACCAAAATTGGATTTTCTTGTTTTTTTCAAGTTTTTAGAAAGTTGTCTTTTGCAATAAATCTGAGATCATGTTTCTGATTTTGTGGGTTATTTGGCCATTCATCTTGACTTAGTTGGGCAATTTTCTTGGAAAAAATTTGGATTTGTAGGATGGGTTTTCAAAATTACCAAGAAATGGAAAAATATGTTTTTTTCCCAAAAATCTGTCAAATATGGTGATTTTTGGAATTGTAATAAGTTGCAATTTTCTTTCATTGTAGAGAGAGAGTAAGTTGGAGAAGTTTAATGAATAATTTGGAGTTCTAAAATTTTGTGTTGTGCATTTTCTTAATTTTTTTTCTTGAACAGTTTGGGCTACATCATCATTCCTTTGCCATCCCATTGTGCCTTGGTTAGCTCGGTGAGCTTACCTAGTCATTTTTATTAATCGCCTTGGGTCTGTCTCTAATAGAGAATCTAGTGATGATTTGTAACACATCCTTATTTATCTTAATTGGTTCATCCAACCACATAAATTTGTCGTGTACTCAGCTGAGTACTATCCTTACCCATTCGGGCTTGAATACCCTCACTAAATGTATATAATGAACTAACCCTTTTATTTCCAGATGGATGTTCTCATCCTTAACTTTTCCATTCATGCACAACTTACTGAATGAAGCATCATTCCCAGCTTCACATAAATTTTTTCTTTCGCAATGAATAAATGTGCATACAATAGATTTATGAGTTCATAACTTTGAAATGAAAGTAATATAAAGATTATAAAATATTAAATCAAAAGAATAAATAATAGAACTCACTACACCATGATTTTGGTAATGCATAAATCCTTGGTTAGAGAATGAAAACTACAATGGGGATGACACCCACAACCTTCACTAACAACAATATAAAGGGTGCTCGATTAGAGCTTACAATGTTGATTCATTTTGATATCTTACCTGGTTAAGATTACAAAATAGATGTTAGGTCTACCTGGTTACATGATTTTTAAAAAATCTACACTTAGAGATGTACCCTATTTCAGGATTTATAAATATGAGATTGGTTAAGATCTACCCAGTATTAGGATTTAAATCTCTCAATACAATACTATCAATAACTCAACAATGACTGTAAAAATTCATCAAATGTAAATGTTGTTCAAACTCTATATGCTCTAGTATGTGTTACCTCAATCTCAAACTGTAACACTACCATATTATTCTCTACTATAGCTAAATTTCTTCTCGGTGCTCTCTTCTTAGCTTTATATTCTTCAAATAACTCCTTTAATTTTTTTAGCAATAAAAACAACTCTTAAAAACTTCTTCAACAATATCAGCCCCGCCAACTCCATAAATAATATATTATATATAACATTTTATGTCTCTTAATCTTATGTGTTAGTTTTTTTTTGAATCTTTCTTACCAATTAGATATTCTTTTCCACTCAGTGATTATGTCACTTTTACCTCGGTACTTGTTGTTTTTCTTGGTGCTAGAAAACTTTCATTTGCCACTTGATCTATGCATTAGATCTTGACACAGATTTATTTGAATCATTGATCATGTAACAACCTATTATAAATACTTTTAGTAATGTAATTAATGTTGTGAATAATTATTAAATGTGATATGATCGCATTTATGACTAGATATCTAACTCAGTTGAGTAACTCCTTCAACTTGGTTATAAGAACTTTAGTACTCAATGATTATCCACTAGGTGTCCTTCATTGCATTTAGTGTAATGTAACACTTGGTAACTATAGACACTCGGTACTCTATCTTTAACTCTTTGTGCTTATACCAACTTCTCTCTTATGTATGACTTCACCAACTAGCTTGGTGTGAATTGCCGACTAGTCAAATATGTGACTAACTCATTTCACTAATTGGTTCTTCTTGACTCTATGACTTTGACATAAACTAATGACAACAAAATATATCTTATAGAGATAAGAGAAATAAATTTCAACACCATTTGAAAGAATAAAATTCACATTCTAACACAAACCACATTGAGAGAGAAGAGGACTAGGTTCTAGAATTTAGTAGTATAGGGGCAATTGATAAAATATGATCAATGATTTTACAATCACTTTGATAGAGAGTACATATATTAACTAGACATATCCCATACTTATTAAAATTATCCATAGATAGGATCTTCCCATGGGGAACAAACCACCAAAAGAATTTAATTTTGAGGATAAAGTTGGGAATCTAGATATACGTCCATAAATTCTCATTATATTCAACTTTGTACATAGCCCAGTAGGTAGAGATCATAGTGAAATAACCAAAATATTTGTAACTCCACACTTATTTATCAACACTATATTGGGAAAAGATATAACAATACAAAAAGAAAAGTGATAGAGATATTATATTTTTCAAAAGTTAGTTGGTAATAATGGGTGCCATGCCATCACTTCATTGCAGGTGTTCTAGTAAGATTTATCTTCTCTCCACTGGATATAGTTCTCCACTAAGGTACCATATTTATTTGTGAGAAATATTTTAGGTTGAGATAAGGAGTTTATTTCAGCTAAAGGTTTATCTTTATTCCATTTATCATGCTATAATATAGCCTATTTACCATCTCTAAAAATCATCATGCTTCCTTTCCTAAGAACCTTCTTAACATTCACTAGGCTTCTCCAAAGAGTTGAACCCATAGAGGATGTTGGTTTATATAAGGAGGAATCCTCATTCCCATTTCCAAGATACTTTACTCTCATGATACTAGCTAAATATTTCTTATTATCCATAAGCCATCCAACCTTTACCATAAGATATTTGTTAAGCGGTCTTATTCTTCTTATTCCAAACCCTCTCATTTTAGTAGTAGTAAAAACCTTGTCCCATTTGACTCGAGAAATATTGGTTTTTTCATCAATACTATTTGAATAGAACTTCTTTTGAAATTTTTCAATATTATCAGCAACTGTTCTAGGGAATTTGAAGAGGGGGAAGAAGAAAACAAGGATTTCTTTTTTTCAAATAGGACTTAAGAAATTAAATTTTACCAACTTGACTAAACAATTTCCCTTTCCACCCTACAAGTTTCTTCTAGAAACTCTCAATAATATTATTCCAATACAATGGAGAAGGATATTTGGTAGCTAAGGAAAGCCCCAAATAGGATTCTTGGAGAGAAGTAGCATTACATCATAAAACCTATGTAATTTTAGCTTTAAGAGAATATTCAACAATGAAAAATAATATTTTTATCTTATTATAATTTATCTGTTGGCCTGATATACTAGCATAACTATCTAAGATTTCCTTTCACTTTCTAGCCTTAGATATAAGCTTCACCAAAAAGAATCGTATCATCAAAAAATTATTGATGAGAGAAAGGTTGAAAATGGGGAGCAATTCTCACTCCTCTCAAAGCATTGGATTCTCTACTTCTCTTGATATTTTGTTTGAAGAATTCAGCCACCATAACAAAACAAATATGGTGAGAGGGGGTCCCCCTATCTAAAACCTCTCCATGCATAAAATAACCCACTAGGGGAGTCATTAACCAGAAGAGAATACATATCTAATAATACAGTTCATAATTATATTAAAAATTTTACCTCTAAACTCAAATTTACTTAGCACAAAAGAAATGAATTGTTAATCAACTATATCGTACGCCTTAGATATGTTAATTTTTATTATCACACCATCTATTTTTTTAACTTCCATAGAGTGAACAATCTCATGGTTTTTTATAACAACATGAAGAACATTTCTTCCACCAACAAAACCTTTTTGGTTATGTGAAATAAAATAATTTTATCTAGCATCTACTTATGTTTGTTCACCACCACCTTTTCATGATTTTATACAATGTATTGAAAAGGCTAATCGATCTATAATACAACATAGTTAAAGGATCAGTCACCTTTAGGATGAGAGAAATGTAGGTAGAGTTAAGCTACTTAATCACCTTCCCAGTTCTGAAAAAATCCCTCACTGCATGAAATATGTCTTCCCCAATTATATCCCACAATTCCTTGAAAACATTTAGAGGGAAGTCATCATTTCTTGGGGCTTTGAAGGCTTCGAAAGAAAAATTAGCATTCTTAATTTTTTGAATGGAGACTTGTTTAGAGAGGATCTTTTTATCTTCCTCAATAACTAGATAGGGAATTGCATCAAGCAATCCATCAGGATCCAAATATACATTATTGGCATTACCTTGGGAGATAGCAACAAACAAAATTCACTGCTTCATTAGCAATATCATCTTTATCCCCAAAAGTTAACCCATTTGGCATATGTAGTTTCCTAATTTTATTTCTACTTCTATGTTTTAGGGTGGATTGATGGAAGAAATTAGTGTTTTTATCTCCCTCTGTGATGAACCATTAAATTCTAGATTTTCACTTTAAAAATAATTCTTCTTATTAAGTCCAATCCAATTTTGCCACATAATTCTTTCTTGCAGACATATATCTAGGTAATTTCTCCCTTCTCCATTCTCCCTGTAACATCATTAAGTTCACTATAAATTCCCCTTTTTCTATAGAAGATGTTACCAAAGGAGAATCGATTTGAGCTTCTAACTTTCTCCTTAATAATTTTAAGTTTTCTATAGACTTGGATCATTAGGGAGGCAAAAAAAGGAGTATTCCACCAATTATGAACCAAAATTTGAAAGCTGGGATTCATGATTCGCATTATTTCAAACCTAAAGGGTGAAGGTTGTTTCTTTTTACCATCCATCCAATCTAAGATGAGGGAACTATGATCAGATCAAGTTTTGAGATGAGAAGTAAGATAAAAATTCACTAGATTTGACCAATTCAAGGAGAGGAGAAAATTTTCCAATCTAAATTATATATAATATTATTCCCTTGTCTTTAATTAGACCAAGTAAAATTCTCACCCTGACGATCAATATCCATCATTCCAATGGTAGTGAGAAGGTCACTTAAATCCATCATTCTCTCATTAAAATCACCAGTACTTGTAGATTTCTCCAAGGGGAATAGTGGAGAGTTGAAATCACCTCATTATCATCCATTTGGAAGAATTGTTTCTGAAAGTTAAAGTATCTAGAGAATCCAACAAGGATCTCCTCTGAGATCTAATAATTGGATCATAGATATTGATCAAGTTCTAGGATATTCTAGAGTCAATAGTTTTGAATGAGATTATCATTCTACATTTATAGGAGTGAAAAAAGGAGCCCATCAACTTGCTAGGATTCCATAATGTACCCAAACCTCCAGAAGCACCAACAAATTCATATGACTCCTAGACTACACATAGCCAAATATTATTAACAATCTTCTTAAAGCCTTTATCTATTCATCTTTGTTTCTTGTAGGCTCAATATATCAATTTTATTTTCTTGTATAACACATTTTAGCATGTTTTGGTTACTATAGCTATTTAAGCCCCTCATATTCCAAGATAATATCTTCATAATAAATTCCATAACAAAAAAACCCAATTGTGGATTTCTTGACCACACCCAAAAAAGATTGGAAGTCTCATTTATTCTTCTTCTTAACATCAGATAAACCATCTATATTTCTCTATATTCCACTTTCCTCTTCCTTCACTATCTCAATTTCCCTACATTCCTTTATTCTTAGCCTTCCCTATTTAGAATCATTACCAACATATATTTTTTCTTCCTTTTACCTTTCTCTTCTACCATAGTACCAGCTTAACTAGCTTGACTAGTAATTTTCCCTTTCCACCCTCCAAGTTTCTTCTGGAATATCTCAATAATATTTTTCCAATACAATGGAGAATGATATTTGGTAGTTAAGGAAAGCCCCAAATAGGATTATTGGAAATAACTAGCATTACGTCCTAAAATCTATTTAATCTTAGCTTTAAGAGAATATTCAACATTAAAAAATAAGATTTTTATCTTATTATTATTTATCTATTGGCCTAATATCCTAGCATAATTTTCTAATATTTTCTTTCACTCTAGCCTTAGATATAAGCTTCACCGAAAAAAAATTGTATCATCAAAAAATTATTGATGAGAGAAAGGTTGAAGATGGGGATCAATCTCACTCCCCTCAAAGAATTGGACTCTCTACTTCTCTTTATATTGTGTTCCAAGACTTCAGACACCATAAAAAAAAAAGATATGGTGAGAGGGGGTCCCAATATCTAAAACCTCTCCCCACATAAAGTAACCCACGAGGGGAGTCATTAACTAGAAGAGAATACATATCTAGTAATATAATTCATAATTATATTCAAAATTTTACCTCTGAACTTAAATTTATTTAACACAAAACAAATGAATTATTAATCAACTGTATCATACGCCTTAGATATGTTAATTTTTAGTATCACACCATATATTTTGTTAACTTCCATAGAGTGAACAATCTTGTGGTTTTTTATAATAGCATCAAGAAGATTTATCCCACAAACAAAACCTTTTTGGTTATGTGAAATAAGTTTATATAGCACCTACTTAAGTTTTTTCACCGCCACCTTTGACATGATTTTATATAATGTATTTAAAATGCTAATCGATCTATAATCCAACATAGTTAGAAGATCAGTCACCTTTAGGATGAGATAAATGTAGGTAGAGTTAAGCTACTTAATCACCTTCCCAGTTCTAAAAAAATCCCTCACCGCATGAAATATGTCTTCCCCAATTATTTCCCATAATTCCTTGAAAATATTTAGAGGGAAGTCATCATTGCTTGTGGATTTGAAGGCTCTAAATGAAAAATTAGCATTTTTAAGTTCTTCAACGAAGATTTGTTTAGAGAGGATCTTGTCATCTTCCTCAATAATTAGATAGATAATTGCATCAAGTGATCCATCAGGATCCAAATATACATTATCTACATTACCTTGGGAGATAAAAACAAAAAACATTCACTTCTTCATTAGCAATATCATCTTTATCCTCAAAAGTTAGCCCATTTGGCATTTGTAGCTTCCTGATTTTATTTCTACTTCTATGTTTTAGGGTGGATTCATGGAATAAATTAGTGTTTTTTATCTCCCTTTGTGATGAACCATTGAATTCTATATTTTCACTTCCAAAATAATTCTTCTTATTAAGTTTAATCCAATTTTCCCACATAATTCTTTCTTGGTGACATATATCCAGGTAATTTTCTCCCTTCTCCATTCTCCCTTGAACATAATTAAGTTCACTATAAATTTCCCTTGTTCTATAGAAGATGTTACCAAAGGAGAATCAGTTCTAGCTTCTAACTTTATCCTTGATCCTCTAGACTTGATGGGGAAGGACCAATCTGATCATGAAGATCATTATTCTACCCAGATATAAGAGATTTCGACACCTCATTAGATAATTATTCTTCCTTTTGGTTTAAGCTATTGTTTCTTTTTCTTCTAAAATCTACAGAGATTATTCAAATGTCCATATTTATTACAAGCCTAGCAAAACATAGTGGCATTTTCATATTCCAAGTTTTTCAACCAAGAGACATATTTTTATTGGAGCATTATGTAGGTGGGAAGAACCGTATTCAAATCCACATTTATATATATTCATACAAATAAAAGATGAGACCTAAGCTAAGTGACACTATCCACTATTAGGAGTGATCTAAAGCAATCAATAATACCTCCTAAAACTTCAAGGTTCCATAATTCTAAGGGGAGACCAAGAATCCTAACCCAAGTAGGAGCCAAAGCTCTTAGATCACTATGTGGATCCAAATCAGGTTTCTATTTACAAAGGGATAATATATTTCTTTGAATACTCCCATATGTTCAAGGGCCATTATTAAGGACATACAATAAGTCTTATTTATTAACATAAATAAATAAAAATATAATATTGTCTATCACATTAATTTCTACACTCTCCTTACGTTTCTAGCGAGAAGCAACCTATTTTCAAAGTTGATCAATATAAGGCATAAAAGAAAGGAACTTTCCCACAAAGCACAGCTCCAAGTAACTAATATCCTCCTTCAAAATCTCATCTGACACTTGAACCATAATGACACTGACCTGATAGGTATATATGTACCCCTTATTCTTAAATATAGTCTTTATAGAGGGTGATATGACACCCAACACCTTATCTACAAAGGATGATGGGATTTCCTATTGAAAGAAGGATCCCACAGAACTAGAAAGCTTGTCAACATAGGTCAAAGTAGAAAACCATAAACAAAGATAGGAACAATATTCCCTAAGGAACCTAAGTGATGCAAAGAGGTAGGTTAGATTGGGGTTATTTCATAAAGAAAATTTTCTTGGTTTCTTCAATGGTGTTCCTTACCCAAGTGACCCCAAGTGCCAATATGCCACTAACCTATCACTCTAACTTCTCCCAACTCCCTTACTATTATAGGGATTCAACATGGCTTAAAATATGACTTGAAAAATGTTCAAGTGGTTCTTGAAGTCCTACTCCAAGATCTTACCCTCAATCCACATGCTAGGCTCTCTATACTGCAGCCTCAACCAGTGAGTTTTTCCCAAATAAATTAGATATTCAGATACCCTTTATCCTTATACACAACATATCAAAATATTTGGTATTGGTACTTTGAACCAACTATCCCAAAAACTGACTGTTCTCTATCTACAAAAGGGTTAATTTGGGTGCATTTACAAAGGAAGTACCATTTCTATATGCTTCCATAACATGAAAATTTTCACAGAGTATAGAAATGGTCTCAAACTAAGGATTATAAAATTGATTTGGAAATAGCATGCTTCCCTATGGTTTTTCTATCATACCCTCACCAAATTACTCCAAAAACTAGGGCCTTCTAGTTTTCACACTTCCACTCACTTCCAGAACCCCTCTTTCAGGATTCACCATGAATTAGACATATAATTTGTCTACCTAAAACAAAAATATACCCTCCTTAAGTCAGATCTCTTGCTGCTACACTCTAGCAAGCAATTCCATCAAGTTTTCTTCACTATTCTTGGTGATCACCATATCAAATCAACTCTTCTGCAACATATAATGTTAGTAAAATTTTGTATAGGTTAAGTATACATCATTTCATGAGAAAAAACAATCACTTTCATGGAATGATGCTTTCACATTGAAGAATTTAATAAAACCACAAAGAAAAATAGAGGTTTAGTGAGTACAGTCAATCCAAATTGATTGAAATGGAAAAAATAATACTTCAAAACATCAACACATGTCATATACAACCCTAATATGTATTCCAAGAATCAACAAAATTAATGGAATGAAATAGAAATCAAAACATGCAAAAGGAAGTTATGAAGTTCTAAATTTTATTGCCATTTTGAGTAGAAATCTATACATTTCATCTCTAGTCCGTACCATTCTCTCTTCCAAGAATTAAATAAACTTCCTATCAACTTCCTCAACCAATTTGGGTTGGTTGGAAGGCTTAGTTAAGTCAAAAAACATTAAAACACCATTTTCCCTCCTAAATGCACATAACCGTTGGAATTCAAATATTTAAATTTTTGAACTTACATTTTAATGCATATTAATATTAAAAACCTATTAAATTCTATCCCAATTAATTTATTATTTCTTCTAGGACCTAATTGACTCCTCTAAATAAATTTAGATCCCATTTGGCACTATTGGCCACCCTTACATTATTTTGGTCCTAAGTCCTTTGCCAGGACTTCTAGGACTTATAATATTTAAATTAAATTGTTTATTACATATTGCCATTATTGGCCTCAA
>MU228323.1:1273330-1283844 GCA_018584345.1 Thuja plicata | reverse complement strand
ATTTAAATTAAATTGTTTATTACATATTGCCATTATTGGCCTCAATATATCCCAATTTACTTTTAGGAATTCTTTAGATCCACTACCTCCATTTGGTTCCAAGGTGGAATTAGGTGTTTGGAGAGGTCCTCCTGCACCATACACCCCACCTCCAAAATGACTCTTGTCCCAAGAGTGAAGGAAAGATGTCTTTTTTCCACCCATTCTCCTAGATGGATGTCTGCAACTCTTCATCAGCAACCTAGCACCCTTCATTTGAGTGGTACCTGCATTCAAATCATTAGAAAGAAAATAAAAATCCTTGTTCTTGTCACCACCCAAGGCAACTTTGCTTATTGTTGATTGAGGACAGTCAACTTGTGGCTGCACAAACTACCCCTTCATCTTCATCTTAGGATTAATTAGACCCCTGCTATTGTTCTCAATGGTAATGAAACTATCACCCTTCCTTGGTGATACCATAGGAGACCACATATTCCACACCATAAATTCTTTAGTCTACTTTATTTGTTGCTTAACAATCAATGCATTGTGACTGTCACAAGTTTCTGATTTCATGACCAGCAAAGTGGTCCTTGTCTTATGATCTGATGTTGTAGGTCCCTACACTTCTTTCCTCTGTAAATCAACATAAGTCTTAGAGCCAAACACAATTATGTTCCTACTTTCATCAGAAACATGGTTGGGTAGGGGTGTGAGAGTATAAGTCTTTCCATCTTTGTGCACAACATAAACATTTTCCAATCCATAATGAATGGTCTTCCCAAAATGACATGACAGCAAGTCATAGGGACCACATCACACAAGACCCTATCATTATATATCCGAATAGAGAAATCAACATATGCTTGTTCCTTTATGACAATGTTTTGATCATTACTGACCCATGATGCTCTATATGATCTATCAATTGGAAATGTGTGCAAATTTAGTTTATTCACCATCTCCTAAGACACAAAATTATCAAAAGAACTAGAATCAACTATCATCTTGCAAATCTTACCATAACTTTGGCAATTGGTTCTGAAAATTGATACCTCTAATTTATTTTATTGTTGTATGTATGCTTCTTTTCTCACCATGAGAAAATCTCCCTCTGTATAAGGTTCTAGAACAACATTTGCTTCTTTGTCTTTAATCTCTTCCTCTTCTTGAGTTATATTTACTCTCCTTTCATTCTTCCTAGCCTCTCTTTCAGGACATTTTTAGAATGGATTCCCTTCTTCACCACACTTGTAGAACTTCCTAGGAAACTTCTTTCCTCTACCATCCTTTTATTCTCCTCTCTGATTTGAGACTTCCTCTTTTCCTTTCTCATTTTTCCCTTGGCTTGGATTCACTCCCTTGCCATTACTTGTTTGTCCTCTTAGATTACCTTGCCTCTCTTGCCTTCTCCTAAGCTTATCTTCGGATTTTATAGCCAATTTGAAGCACTCCTCCAAGGTTCTAGGTGTAGCCATGCTCATCTCATCTTGGATATTATATTTCAATACTCCAAGATATCTAGCCACCTTCTCTTCCACGTCTTCATCATGAGATGCCCTGATGTCAAGCTTGTGGAATTTCTTTGTATACCTCGAGACATCAATGTCCTTTTGTCACAGTCCTTGCATCCTCTTATATAAATGAACTTTATATTCTTCAGGAAGGAAGTTTTCCTTCATCTTCTCCATCATTCTTGGCCATGATGAGATATTAGACCAACCCTTCTTCATCCTGTCAGCCTGCAAGTTATCCCACCATAATAATGCATGTCCTTTCATTCTAGACTTAGCAATCTTAAATTTTATTCTATCTTCAACATCATCACAATAAAAGCAATTTTCAAGAGCACTGAACCAATCCAATAAAATTTCATCACCCATCCTCCCATCACACATAGGAAGTTCAACTTTTACCTTTGAGTCTCCAAGCTTTACTGCCTTCAAGATTCTTTCCAATCTTGCATCCTTAGGATCAAGAGGTTCCTCTCTTGTTACTACAAATATTTCCTCATCTTCATGGTCTTCTTCATTTCCTTTTTTGTCCACAAGGTCTGCCAACCTTTGGACTTCTTCTCTTAACATTCTATTGTCTTCCATATGCTCTCTTACCAACTTAGCAAGTTCAGCATTAGTGACCCTCTGTGGGATCCCCTCTTCTTCTCCTTCTGACATCTCTGAAGCAAAGATCTCAAAATAAACTCCTCAAACCTTCACCTAGGATGATCCTAGGCTCTGATACCAATTTATGCAAAGAGGTAGGTTAGATTTGGGTTATTTCAAAAAGAAATTGTTCTTGGTTTCTTCAATGGTGTTCCATACCCAAGTGACCCCAAGTGCCAATATGCCACTAACCTATCACTCTGACTTCTCCCAAAACCCTCACTATTATAGGGATTCAATATGGCTTAAAATATGACTCCACCAATTTTCAAGTGGTTCTTGAAGTCCTAATCCAAGATCTTACCCTCAATCCACATGCTAGGCTCTCTATCTTGCAGCCTTAACCAACGAGTTTTTCCCAAATAACTTTTTTTTTTTCCAAAACACTTCCCAAATAAATTACATATTCAGATACCTATTAGCCTTATACACAACATATAAAAATATTTGGTATTGTTACTTTGGACCAACTATCCCAAAAGCTGACTGTTCTCTATCTACAAGAGGGCTAATTTGGGTGCATTTACAAAGGAAGTACCATTTCTATCTGCTTCCCTAATATACTACTTTTAAAAAAGTCCAAAAATGGTATAAAACTAAGGATTATCAAATTTTTTTGGCAATAGCATGTTTCCATATGGGGTTTCTATCACACCCTCACCAAATTGCTCCGAAAAATAGGGCCTTCTAGTTTTCACCCTTCAACTCACTTCTAGAACCCCTCCTTTAGGATTCACCATGCTTTGGACATATAATTTTTCTATCTCAAACAAAAATATGCCCTCCTTAAGTCGGATCTCTTGCTTCTACACTCTAGCAAGCAATTCCATCAAGTTTTCTTCACTATTCTTGGTGATCACCATTTCAAAAGAACTCTTCTGCAACATATAATGTTAGTACAATGCTTTATAGGTTAAATATGCATCATTACATGAGAAACAACAATCACATTCATGGAATGATGCTTTCACATTGAAGAATTTAACAAAACTAGTAAAAAAAACAAAGGTTTAGTGAGTATAGTCAATCCAAATTGATTGAAATGGAAACAATAATACTTCAAAGCATCAAAACATGTCTTATAAAACCCTAATATGTATTCCAACCATCAAAAAAATGAATGGAATGAAATAGAGATCAAAACATGCAAAAGAAAGTTATGAAGTTCTAAATTTTATTGCCATTTTGAGTAGAAATCTGTACATTTCATCTCCAGTCTATACAATTCTCTCTTCCAAGCATTAAATAAACTTCCTATCAACTTACTCAACCAATCTAGGTTGGTTGGAAGGCTTAGTTAAGTCTAAAAACATTAAAATACTATTTTCCCTCCTAAATGCACATAATCGTTGGAATTCAAATATTTGAATTTCCAACTTACATTTTATTGCATATTAATATTAAAAACCTATTAACTTCTATCCCAATTAATTTATTATTTCTTGTAGGGCCTAATTTACTCCCTAAAAAAATTTAGATCCCATTTGGCACTATTGGCCACCCTTACATTATTTTGGTCCTAAGTCCTTTGCCAAGACTTCTAGGACTTATAATATTTAAATTAAGTTATTTATTACATATTGCCATTATTGGCCTTAATATATCCCAATTTAATTTTAGGAATTCTTTAGATCCACTACCTCCATTTGGTTCCAAGGTGGACTTAGGTGTTTGGAGAGGTTCTCCTCCACCACTAAGGGAGGCCCCACTGGTTTGGGAACTATAGGAATCTAGGAAGGTAAAAGGGAGACCCTAGATGGGTCCTCCTTTAGAGGCCCCATGGAGGGATGCCAGAAGTAGAAAAAACCAAAAGTAATAAGAACTAAAAACCCTAGTAGAGATCTCTATTAAAAAGCACTATTACACATTTTTATCTACAAAAAAACTTGGGCTAAATGTTTTCTATGTTTCCTTAAGTCTTTTGTCAATTGATAATAGACTAACAATTATTTATAAACATTTCAAGCTAAGAGTATGCCTTGGATTTATGGTTGTCTCTAATGAAATGCATGGGATGTAGATAATCAATTTACACCATGTTTCAATGTTAATGAAGGATTTTAGGAAAAGGGGCAAGAATGTTAATTTAATTTTTGTCATTAACATGTAAAAAAGGGGGATTTCAAAGAAAGGCTCATGCTCTCAAGTAAAAAAAAAAAAAAGTAGTTGTGTGCATTTATAATGGGATTCTAATTAATGACTAACTATAGCTTAAATACACTTGAAAAATCTTATGGGTGTCAAATTCTTAAGCATTAATACTTTATCATCACGTTAAATTGACAATTCTAAAATGTTTTCAATTTTTTGTGCATAGAAATGTGTTGCATCTTCATGCCTTTGGTGGAATTAAAATAGTTATTTATGATAGCATATAAAACATTAATAATTAAAATTTCATAAAATGTTTAAAAACTTATAAGTAAATATAGAACACAAATCCAACCACTCGATTTGTGTCACTCATTGTATACAAGTTGCACTTATCGATATTAAATAAAAGGACATGGTTTAAGATTCCTTTTTAACTAAAAAAAAAAGATCCCTTCAAAGTGAGAATCTTACATGTTATAGAAAGATTCAAATAGAATCATAGGTATTAAGAAAAAAAATAATAGAATCATTTTTCACTTAATCAAAATAATGATATATATTGTGTTTTACAAAGTCCAGATAACTAGCATATTAATATTTAAGTTTATGCATATTTAAACTCAAAACTCATGTGTAAATTTTTTTGAAATAAATAAATTTAAAACAAGTTCAAATTGCACTGTCTATGTAGAAATCTCTTTAAAATAGAGTATTGTTTGTTTATTCCTTCTATATTCTAAAAAGAAAATTAGTAAAAAAAGTATTGTTTAAGAAAAGAAAAACAAAACATTTAAAAAAAGAGTGTCTTCAAATATCATTGGAGAAAAGATATATATTACACATTAAAGAAAAGAGTGTCTTCTAATATCATTGGAGAAAAGATAGATTATACATTAAAGAAAAGAGTGTTTTCCTTATTAAAGTTAAGAAAAGAAAAGAAACACTAAAGAGAAGAATGTTTACTTGTCCTTCTAAACATATGTAAGATAAAAATTTATATTATATACCTAGAATATTTATTAAAAATATTACCTGAAAGTATAAAAAATTAGTTGGTACTACTAGTTGTCCATTTAAAAAAAAAAATGAAATTTAAGTTATAATTAAAGTTAAAGAAATAAAATATTATTAGGGTTCGAATAGGATTAGGGTTAGTAATAAATGAAAATACTTTTTAAGTTTAATTTAGGTTTAAATTATGCCTATTTATTTATTATCATGAGAAATTTTGTAAGCAACTTTATAGGCTACTTATGAGGTGAACTACATGAGCAATATGTTGAACATTTTATATAAATTAAATGTTGGTTGGTTTGAAATTAATTCAATTATTAACATAAATATATTTTAAAAAATTAAAATATATAAATTTAATTTAAGTCAATTTACAATGGTAGATGAAAATGAAATCAATTCTTAAACACTTAAATAAAATAGTGCATGGTTATGAACTAAACAATAAGCCAATATCCATAATCCTAAATGTTAAATAATTCTAAACCCTAAGTCCTAATTCCTAAGCTAAACCATACTCCTAAATTGTAAACCCTAATCCTAAATGCTAGAATTTAATTGCTAAACCTTAATCCAAACCCTAACCGTAAGATAAACCATAACTATAACCATAATACTAATAATGATATAAATGCATAACCTAGCCCTAGTCCTAGTAATAATCTTAAATACTAGACCCCAATCCTAACGCCAATCCTAAAAGTGAAACCCTAGATCCTAGATCATAACCTAAACCATAATGGGTATGTGCAAGATCATGGTATGCAAAACTAGGTCCTTAAGTGGCAATAAAAATTTAGAAAATCAGGGTTAGAAAAGTTGATGTAAAATTTGAACAAGTTTTATATCATATATTAAAATGTGTAAGAAGATAATCCATAGAAAATTGAATTTAGTTTCTAAGCTACTAGCCCTTTTCTAAAAAATTCAATATGGTGAAATTTTAAATTTCAATGCAATAGTATGCAAATTCTAAGAAAAATATGAGTAGGTGTATGTCTGACCACCTTAAACACAATCAAATGATTTTTTTTTTTTACAAGATTCTACGTATAAGTAGTAGACTCATGTTCGGATGTGACGGATATTTTTATTGTAATTTTTTCCAATTAAATAATTAATTATGATTTTTCTACTATAAATTTTCTAGAATATAAAAAATCTCGTGTCTGGCCATCTTACTTAATCTGAAATTTATCAAATTGAAAACTTTTTATTTTTTTATTATACTAGGTAAAGCATAGAATATGACTCATGTTTCATATTTCAAAAATGTTATACTATTTGAAAGTTATAGCTATTTTTTAGTTAGTCTATCAACCAGGACTAAAAAGATAATAAGTAGTTGTATGTCTGACCACATTGAACAAAATCAAATGATAATATTTAATTTTACTATATTCTAGATATAAGTAGTAGACTCATGTCAGGATGTGACGCATATTTTTTTGTAATTTTTTTCAAGTAAATAAATAATTATGTTTTTTCTTCTAGAACTTTCTCATAATATAAAAACTATTGTATCTGACCACCTTAACTTAGTCTAAAATTCATCAAATTAGATATTTTTCTTTTTTCATGTAGTAGGTGAAACATAGAATGTGACATATGTTTCAAACTTTTTAAAAAAAATTATACCATTTGAAAGTTATATCTATTTTACAATCAGTCTACCATTCAGAACTTCTTTTTCACATCACCACTTTTTTGCATACCATGATCCTTCACATACCTTGATCCTATATGGTAAACAATTTAATAAAATATAATAAAAACTAATCATAAATGATAAACACCAATCCTAACTATAATAGTAAATGCTAAACTCTAATCCTAAGTGCTAAACCCTATTCCTAACATAACCCTAATACATAACCTAACCCTGGCCATAATACTAACCATGATGTAAACCAATAGGCTAACCCTAATCATAATAATGGCCCTAAATCCTAAATGCTAAACCCTCAAAAATAATCCTAAATGGTGACCCTAACACTAAATGCTAAACCTAATATTGAAAAATACACCATAAATTCTATGCCCTAATCCTAAATGCTAAACATTTATACTAGTCCTAACCCTAATAAAAACACTAACTCTAACTATAGCACTAACCATGATGTAAACCATACCCTAACTCTAATGCTAACCATAACCCTAAATTATAAATACTAGACTACAATATTAAATGCTAAACCCTAACCCTAACACTAACCCCAATTGTTGAACCCTAATACTAACACTAATCCAAAATTCTAAACTTTAAATCCTAAACCTTAATCATAGATACTAAAGCCTCATTGTAAATGCTAAATGCTAATTCTAAACCTAATCCTAAACCTAAATCTTAACCCCAATACAAACCTTAACCCTAACCATAATACTAACCATTATGTAAATCCATACCATAACCCTAATGTTAGCCATAACCCTAAATTCTAAATACTAAACCTTAATACTAAATGCTAAACCCTTATCTCAATCCTAATGTTGACGATAATCATAAATGTTAAACCCTAAATCGTAATATAAACCATAACCTTAAATGCTAAACCTTAATAATAAATGCTAAACCCTAATCATAATCATGTATACTAAATCTTAATGCTAAATGCTAAGGCTTATACTTAAACCTATTTTATTAAGCCTAATCAAAACCCTAACACTAATCCTAAAATAATCCTAACCCTAAACCCTAACTATAATCCTAGCTATAATGGTAACCCTAACCCTAACCCTAACCCTAACCCTAAATATTATGTACACCCTAACCATAATGGTAATCCTAACACTAACCCTAAATATTATGTAAAGCCTAACACTTACCATAATTCTAGCCATAATTGTAAACTCTAACCCTAATCATAATCCTAACTCTAACCTTGATCATAACCTAAACTCTAACCCTAACTCCAACACTAAGCCTTAGCCTAACCCTAAATATTAATCTATCCTAAGAGTGATAATAAACCTAGTTATATCACTAACACAAACCCTAACAATGATGTAAAATGTGACCTTGACCCTAAACCCTAACCCTAATCATAACTCTCATCCTAACCATACCCTAAACCTAGCCCTAATCATTATATAAACCCTAACTATAACCATAATCTCAATCCTCACCCAAACCATTATGTAAACTTTGACCTCAACCCTAAACCCTAAGCCTAATCCTATTCATCACCCTAGTCAAACCCCAAACCCTAGCACTATATTTTATGTAAAGCGTAATTGTACTCTTAATCCTAATATTAAACCCTACTCATAATCCTTACCAAAATTATAAACCTAACCTTAACCTTAACCTAAACCCTTACCAAAATCTAACCCTATGTTAGAATGAATTTAGAATAACTGAGAGGGGAGGCGTGAATCAGTTATCCTCAGGTCTAGATGTAGCAAATAAAAACTTTCTGTACTTTAGATCTACTTGGCAGTAGTAGTATAAATCAACAACTTAATCATGTAGTTTACTGTCAGTTGAAATTATCTTGTAGAAACATAACACTAAAGAAAACCATAAGCATTCACACAATTTGACACAAGTATTCTACATGGAAACCCAATATGGGAAAAACCACCAGTAACATGCTACCAAGTTTTCACTCTTCTAAAGTGATGTCATATGAGGAGCCAACCCTGCTAAAGGTTACAATAACACACTGCTAGGTGTGACTTGGTTAAAGGAATTAATCACCCTATCAGGAGTGGCCTTGTTAGAGGACTTAGAACATTTCACCTGAATATCACCTTGTTACAGGATTTATACAAATGACTATTAAGTCAACCTTGTTAAAGGATTTAACTGATACAATGGTAAGAAAGTAATCAGTAGTTTGTGATCTGGTACATACAACTTACTTTGCAATTCAGATCCAATTATAGCTCTGATGTTAACTTACTAGATAGCCTGCATTGTCATTTCAACCTTCTGATCTGCTTGGAAATCTGTCAAGCAATCACACATGCAAATTTCTGCCTCTGCCTTTTTGCCTTCTCTGCTAGATCATGCCAAACAATAAATAAACTAAGCAAAAAATTTTGCATACATATACACTCTTGCACACACAGTGAATAACCCCTTGAGGTTATCATATACCTCTCTGTCTAGGTAAGATGAATCTTTTGCCACTTAAACAAGATCCTAGATCTTAGGTTAGGTTAGATCTAATGGATCATTCCATCTTTGCATTACATTTACTTCTCCAAAGTAGTATCTAATTAAATCTTGAAACCATGCATTAGTTACAGTTACCCATACATTAAATGACGTGGATCAATCTTTAATTAACATTACATATCCCAATAAAATCAACTAAGTCAGCCAGAGATCTCAAATCTCATCATTAATCCAATTACTGTAAGTCGGCCAACATTACTATTTCCACTCAACAATTTCAATGGTGCTCGGCATTGAGCAACTTTTTTCTCGTCACAAGCAAATTTACTCAGCACAAGCAACTTTGCTCATCATATGCAACTTTTCTCGACACAAGCAAAACTTGCTCGGCACAAAATAGCCACAAAAACTATCTTTGAAAGATAAACAACAAATTACTTTGCCAAAGTGCCAACTGATCAAATACCCTTTTAGTTTCCTTAACTCAACCATTCAATTGGTCTTCTTGTTAATTCTTCTCCATCAACAATAGATATGGTACTCAAATAGATAACAATAGTCTCACCAGTAAAGGTTTGACAGCAATGACAAAATAAAAATTGCTTGCATTGTCACTTTCCAGCAATCTCCCTCTTTGGCATTGATGGCAACACAAAATATCAAAACAATGATTTAACAAGCATAGTTACCAACCAATCCAAAAAATCACCTATGTTCCTTGATATGAATGAATTTTCATTAATGTCTTTAGCTTTATTCTGATTCTTATCTGTAATACATTTCTCCCTCTGTGTATGTAATCACACTATCATCATCTATCTCTAATCATCTGTAGACTCCCTCTGAGTAGATAATCAATAGTAAATTCTGCCTTTATCTAATCTTTCCTTCTTTGTAATCTCTCTTTCTCAACAATCTGTTCCTCTTTATAGGTAATCTCTCCCTCTTTGACAACAATTCCAAAGATGTCAATATCTTTATCATGTAGATCTTTAGTATCATGCTGATCCTATCATCTTGATTATGACTAATTTTTCTTTTTTGTCCTTGTTCATCTTCACAACTTTAGCCAGCATCCTAAAGTGTGACTTACTGTGCATCAATGTGTCAGATATTCTGAATAAAATATTTGATGCAAC
>MU228323.1:1240513-1260303 GCA_018584345.1 Thuja plicata | reverse complement strand
AAAAATCTTCCCACTTTGGGACTTTGGTCAACCCTTTGACTTTTGAGTTGACTTCTAGGTTCTAGACCCCTAGAATCAACTAGACCCAACAACATACAAACCCTAATCTTTCCTAACTCTAATCACATGTCAAAACACACTAGAGACTTTATAGATTAGTCCTTATTCATGAATGTTTGGCCAAACCAACCTAGAAGCCAAAATGTCTCAAGGTCTTATTAAAGACCTTAGGGTGCTCCTGCACCATCCTCCCCTTGCAATAAGAAAGTTAAGGTACATGTGGTGTCAGGAACTCCTCACTAATTCCATGCTTCTTGAAGTCACTCTCAGCTAGCTAGGTGTCTTGTGACTCTGGTTGTTGTCTCCACTTCACTAAATTCTCCATATAGAATTTTTTATCTTGTTTTCTTCTTCACCCTTGAATCCAATATCTTTTCCACTTGTGGCTTGACTTGTTTCAGAGTCTTGAACTCTCCCATGTCCTTATGCACCTCTATATTGTACTACAACTCATCAATATCTAGCCCCTTATACTTGATCAGATCTTTCACATTGAAGATTGGAGAAATTGACATCTCCTTGGGCAACTCCACCTTATAAGCATTAGGCCCATACTTAGCCAATATCTTGCAAGGTCTAATTCTTTTCAGTTGTAACTTACTATGTATCCTCTTTTGTAGTCTTTCCTTATTCAAGAACACCATTACTAACTCTCCAACTTCAAACTAAAAATCTCTTCTTCCCTCATCTCTTTTTTCCTTCAACTTCTAATTGGCCTCCATTAAGGTCTTTTGCACTTGTTCATGAACTTCCTTCATTGATTGTGTGAAATAATTAGCATAACTCCCTCATATCCTTTGAGGTCTCTATGCTCCATTACCCCTTCGATGTGCCCCATACACAATCTCAAATGGAATTTTTCTTGTATTCCTATTTGTGCTATCATTATAGGCAAATTTAGTTTGTAGAATAACTTGCTACCATCCTTGTCCATATTCTATTGATTACTTCAGTCTACCCATCCATTTGAGGATGATAGGAAGATCCATGAGATAATTTTGTGCCTAGTCTCCTGCATAGGGTCTTCCAAAAGTGACCCATGAACTTCACATCCCTGTCTGCAACAATGCTCATTGGGAGGCCATGTATCCTCACTATTTCTTTGAAGAACAAGTAGGCAATACGGTTGGCATTGTGTGTTGTTTTGCATGGTATGAAGTGGCTCATTTTACTAAACCTATCTACCACTACAAACACTCTATCTAAACCAGTTGGAATCCTAGGTAACCCAACTATGAAGTCCATACTTATGCACTCCCAAGGTCTACATGGGATGGGTAATGGTCGGTAAAGACCTGCATTTGATGAAGTTCCTTTAGCCTTCTAACACATCCCACACTACTCCACATATCTCCTCACTTCCTTTTGCATCTTTAGCCACCAATAGAACCTTTCCACTAGGTCCAGTGTCTTATTTAGTCCAAAATGTCCACTTAGACTCCCATTATGTTTCTCCAGAATGAGGTTCTCCCTCATAGAGCCTTTTGGAACACAAAGTTGATTGCCTTTGAATCGCAACCCATTCTGTAATGTATACTCTACAAACTCACTATGAAAGTGATTTTCAAAATCTTTGCACACTTTGTAAATCTCTAAGAAATCTAAATCTCCCTCATATAGGTCCTTAAAACCTTCAACTCTTGTACTTTGGAACTAAATTTATTGGATGGTAAGTAGTCTCCTACTAAGGGCATCTACAAATTTGTATTGCACCCCCTTCTTATGCTTTATAGTGAAGGTATATGACTGTAGGAACTCCATCCACATTATGTACCTCAAGATAAGCTTATCTTGAGTGTTTATGTAACTTAGTGCTTGGTTATCTATAAAGACAACAAACTCTTTAGGCAATATATAATGCCTCCACTTCTTTAAGTCTTGCACAAGAGCATATATCTCCAAGTCATAGGAAGAGTACCTAGACTTAGCCTCATTTAGTATTTCACTTAAAAAGGTCATAGGCCTGCCTTCTTGGCTTAGGACAACTCCTACTGCAATGCTGCTTGCATCACACTCAACAATGAATGGTTTGTCAAAACTAGGTAACAACAATATAGGATCATTAGCCACTTCCTTCTTTAACCTCTCAAACTCCTCATTAGTTGTCTTGGTCCACACAAACTTTGTTTTCAATCCTCTTTTTATAGTTTCTAGGACTGGAGCACAAATCTCACTGAATCTCCTAATGAACTTCTTATAGAATTGGGCTAACCCATGGAAGATCCTAACTTTAGTCCCTGTCTTAGGAGTAGGCTAGCTCAAGATAGCCTCTACTTTCTCCTTATCCATTTCAAGTCACCCTTGGAAACTACAAATCCAAGGTAGACTAACTCTTCCTTCATGAAATCACTCTTCTCAAGGTTTATGGTGAGTTTCTCCTCCTGCAACTTCTTCAACACTAACTCCAAGTTTTTCATATGATCCTCTTTGGTTTTACTGAAAATGAGGATGTCATCTAAATAGACAACTACAAAATCTCCAATATAGTCCTTCAAGACTTCATTCATCACCCTCATAAAGGTGCTTGGTGCATTGGTAAGCCCAAAGGGCATAACTAACCATTCATACAACCCCTCTATAGTCTCAAATGTAGACTTCCACTCATCACCCTCTTTCTTCCTAATTTGATAGTACCCACTCTTTAAATCAATTTTAGAGAATTACTTATCACCCCCCAAGAAATCCATCAAGTCTTCTATTCTAGGAATTGGAAAGCTGTACCTGATAGCTATCCTATTTATTGCCCTAGAATCAGTACACATCCTCCACTTACCTCCCTTCTTAGGGGCCAACACCACTGGGACAACATAAGGGATGATGCTTTTCCTAATAAATTCTTCATCCAACAACTCTTGCACCTGTCTGGCTATCTCCTTGTCTTGCTCTGGTGTCATCTTGTATGCAACTTTATTTGGTAAGGATGCTCCTCATATGAAGTCAATCTGATGACTTATATCCCTCTTTTGTTGTAGTGAAGTTGGTGTACCCTCACAAATTCTATCTTTGAACTAATCCAACAGTTCCCTCGCCAGTTTTGGCATAGGTTCTTGTTTATGAGTCTCCTCCTCCTTTGGCTTTAACAAGATTGCATAGTTAACTTCTTCATCTTTCATATCCCTTAGGAATTATTTTCTATTCATCAACATGGCACTAGATTCTGTCTTCTCCACTATGTCTTCTTCTATCAAAGACTATATTTTGAAAGTTACCCCATTTTTCTTGAAGGAGTACTTGTTATCTTTTCCATTATGGACAGCTTCTCTATCATACTACCATGGTCTGCTAAGCAATAGATGGCAAGCATCCATTGGCAACACATCACATAGTATCCTATCCTGATACTTTCCAATAGAAAATTCTACCCACACTTGTTCATTCACCAAGATGTTTTGACCCTTATTCAACCATGTAACTTTATATGGACACACATGTGGGATTTTGGTGAGCTTCAACTTCTCTATTTCCTCCACAGATATGACATTAACTATTGACCTTGAATCAATGATCACCTTGCACACTTTCCCCAATATCTTGCACTTCACTCTGAAAAGAGCCCTCCTCTGCTTGTGCTGATCATCTTTGGTGGGTGTCTTGATTAGGATTCTTCTCAACATAAGGTGTTCTCCTTTATCTGAATCTAGACTCACCTTTGTTTGTTTAGAGAAATATTCTTCTTGGACATAAGATATCTTCTTCTCCCCTTGTGAGGATGTTGGTTTATTTAGACACCTATATGAAGGATGTCCCATCTGTCCACAGTTGTAACATTTCATAGAATAAAAGTGAGAGCTTCTCCCAACACCTCCTAATATTCCTCTGCCACTGTTATCTGAGCTTCTTCCTCTATTATTATATCCACCCCTACTACTTTTTTCTTGTACTCACTCTATATATCTAGAGTGACCTTGTCCTCTACTATCACTTCCTCTTCCACTTGAACCTCCTCTATGGCCACCTTTGTTGTCTCTACCCCTTTCTCTATTTCTAGAACTAGAATCTTGCTTCTCTTTGAGTTTCACTTCCACTTTCAAAGCCATTTAAAAACAACTATGAATGGAAGTCAAGGTAAAGAGACTAATTTATTCTTGAATGTTCCACCTCAATCCATTAAGGTATCTTGCAACTTTGATACTCTCTATCTCCTAGATTCTTGACCTAAGACAAAGTTTTGGAAATTCCTCGGTATAGGCTGGCACATCTAGGTCTTTTTGTCTAAGGTTCTATCTCTTCTTATGAAGTTGAATGTCATAGTCTTCTGGAACATAATTCTCCTTCCCCTTTGCAACCATTGTCTTCCAATTTGATATGGGTTTCTTTCCCTCTTTCTCTCTTTCTCCCTTCAAGAACTTCCACCATGTAAATGCTTTCCCCCTTAGCCTTGATTTGGCTATCTTCACCTTTTGTGCTTTTGTAATCCCATCCCATTTGAAGTGATTCTCCATCCCTTCAAGCCATTCCATAACCATTTTAGTGTCCATCTTACCATAGAATACTGCTATTCCTTCTACAGCCTTCCCACTCAATGCCTTGAGTGCTTTGAGGAATGGTTCCTCAGGTAGAAGAGGATCAGGCTTTGGTTCTACTTCCTCCTCTACTGGTTTCTTTCCTTTATCTATTCCTTCATACATTTCTTCTCTCAACTTGTTGGTTGATGCTACAACCTCTTCAATATTAATCTTTATTTCCTCCATTTCTTCTTCAGGAAGCCTATTATTGATTTGTTTCTCTGATAAATCCTTGTCCAACTGTGCATTGGTCACCATGACGTTCTCACCTATGGATTCACTCCACTATGTCATCCACTAATCCACTCCCAAGCCTTTTAAATGGCTTTGATACCAAATTTATGGGGAACTCCTCTCCTAGAGCCTTCTATCTCCCTCCAAGACCTTCACTTGGTCTTTCTTAGGGCCTCTTCCTCTACCCTAACTATATTATTCTTTCCTAATCCCCTAACTCCCTAGGAACTTCCCACCAACTTCAAACTCCTCTGTATTCTCTCCTTCATAGCTTTTTGGCATCCATGGATTCACTAGCCTCCTTCCACTCTAATGGTGTCAACTTCTCAAGGAGTGGTTTCCCAACTCCCCTTAGGTCTAATCCAATGTTTGTGGATTCAATTTTGTGAACCCTTCACCCATTTTCCAATCGAGTTCCAAAATCAAGTATTCTAGGCCTTGTAGCCTTTTAAGGCCTATTAGCCCTCCTAACCATTGAAAATGTGATTTTCCTCCTTAACCCCCTTCACAACCCTAGAAACAAATTACATATTATTTATGGGTTTTTCCTCCCCTTCAATATTTTCTAGGTCTCTAGTCTCAACTCTGTTTGTACAATGGACTTTTACCAGACCCCTAAAAACAAGGGCTTATAGGGCATGATGGCTGGTCCAGTTTCTTGATCTTCTCCCATTGGTCTAATGAGCTCCTTTTAAATCCTCCTTTCATCAAAAGGTCTGCACCTCATCCCCCTACTCTCCACTATAAATGATTGGCACATACCAATCCACTTGCAACCTCCATTGTTGTTGCACTGCTCAGACACCCTAGCCAGAATAGCTAGTACTCGCCTAGGGCCTGATTATTTTCAAGATTCCCCTACACACACACACACTCCATAATCCATGTGTACAAATTATATACAAGGCTCTAATTCATTCCATGTGGTCAAGTAGTTTGAACCACGGGAGCACAAAAGAAACCCATTCTTTACATGACTAGGCCAAAACTAGCTAGTGAACTTAAAAAATGCAATAATTTTAAAAAAACCTAACTAGAAAGTAAATCTACTAGACTAATGCCACAAAGATCTTAGTAATTACATTTTAGACACTATCCTTTCTTTCATTCAATCCATTCAATCCAATAAAGTGGTGGATGATGGCTCTGTAATTTAATTACACTGTAAATTGTTCCTTCTCAAACACCAGTCTGTACAATGTTCAATATAACTATCAGATTAGGGTTTAAATCACCTTATATACTCCTATCCCACCTATTTAGACCCTCTGGTCAGAATTTGGGCACCATAAGAGCCAATTCCTAAAATCTAGGAAATGTTGTCATGACAACTTTTGTCAAAATGAAAATTTTCCCCTTTTGAGGGTCCTAATTGGTTCCAAATCTTACCAATAGACCCCAAATGACTTAATAAAATTAAAAACTTTAAAATCTTCCCACTTTAATACTTTGGTCAACCCTTTGAGTTTTGAGTTGACTTCTAGGTTCTAGACCCCTAGAATCAACTAGACCCAACAACATACAAACCCTAATCTTTCCTAACTCTAATCACACCTCTAAACACACTAGGGAATTTATAGATTAGTCCTTATTCATGGATGGTTGGCCAAACGAACCTATAAGCCAAAATGTCTCAAGATCTTACTAAAGACCTTAGGGTGCTCTTGCACCATATAGTCATGCTTCTAATAATCTATCTCATGTTCCTTTTCACTCTCACAGTAATGTGAGGGACATGAAATTGCACTTACTTGGTACTTAGAACTAATGTTATATGTAGAAACACACACACACACATGGAGAGAGAGAGAGAGAGAGAGAGAGAGAGAGAGAGAGAGAGAGAGAGAGAGAGAGAGAGAGAACATAACTATAACTAGGTACATCTATGAATTAATTCAATGATTCGATACATCCTGATGTAGTTTATATATAAAATATATATGTAATTTAAATAAATATCTTTATTTATTTAATTAGTTCACGATCCTTGTTTACTAATTTCAATAAATCAGTTTCCACTCACATGGACCAACTCTAAATTTTTTTGCATGTGGAAAATGTCACTTGTCTCTTCATTTGATCTTTTCCATTTTTAGATCTCCAAAAATGTCTAGATTCAATGAGTCTTTTGATGTATTACCAAAATTCAATATATTTTACCTACTATTAAATCTCATCCCTCTATTTATATTAATGCCTTAATTTTATTTATTCTTGTTATTTCTCACAATTATTTTTACCTACCCTCTAATCTTAGTCATTCCTTCTTTAACCACCTAATCTCAACCCTTGATTTTCATGTTGAATTAGATAAGAAAACTATTTTATCTTCTTATTTGGGTTATAAAAGAACTTATGCACAATTTTTTACTTGTGATATTTGGATAACTCTTGCTATCACTTCATCATATTTCTATTGCTATCATATTTTCATGAATAAGCCGTACTCCATTATTTTTATTCCATCTTGTGCATGTGCTAAGTAGAAAAGTCAAAACACCATATTTACAAGATCTTTAAGGATACATAAACAATGGAGTTGGAAATGTTGTAGGATGAAGGGTGATAATGGAAGATCTATAACCAAGGGGGATTTATATTCTTAAGAGGGGAATAGAATGTTATATGATAAAGTATAAAGGATAAATTAGATCTAAAAGTGAAAAGGAAAAGATGGAAGAATAGGTGCACTTTGGAATGAGATGAATAAGCTGGTACTTTGAATCTTAATTTGACTATTGCCAAAATCTTTGAATAAGTTGTAACTTCATATCTAGCAAGTAGGGACATATATCTTTCTGTACCTGAAATTCTACTAAAAACTAGTTGGGACAAGTCATATTTTTGGCGAAAAGTTATCTTTCGGGAAACAAGTCGACTGGTCAAATTGTTCTTGGAAATATATGATGAAACTGTCTCATATTCTACAACTATGCCTATTTTTCCCAGGTCCAGAATGTCAACTCTGTAACCTATTCCTGCACATAGAAAAATGGGGAAGAAGGTTAAAGAAAGGGTTTTTCCTTAGTCAGTCCCCTATTGAGGAATCAACATTGAAATGAAATGAAATAAAGGAAAACCATGATATCATATAGTAGAGGCTAGATCTAGACAATGTAGAGATCAGACCTTGTAGATGTAATTACTTCTTTAAATGTAATCAAGTATGTTGATGCAATATCTTTGAATAAACACAAAAATCCAAACGAAATAATGCAATACAAAACCTCATGAAATAGATGTTTTCATTCACTACAATGCTTGATTAGAGAAGAGTGATAGGGATGAAGCTTGATCCATGAATGTGGATCTCCTTCCTTGATCAAAAACTCATTTTATTTTCCTCCAATTAGTGAAAGAAGCTAGGTTTACGAAAGAAAACACCTTGATTTCATGAAGATGAAAATGTGGACGTTTGAATGGATCTTGGAGGAATGGAGAATTGGAGATCTTGAATTGGATGCTTTCCTTCAAATCTTGAATCCAAATCCTTAATTGCACAACTTGATTTCTTGAATTTTTTAATACTTGAACTTGGTTATCATATGATGTTCTATATTTTTTGAAAATGAAGAGATAGGAGGTCATTTTATAGTGAATTAAAGATTGCAATTTAATCTATGTTGACCATATTTGAATAGCTAGGAAGAAGACCCTCACATTAGGCTCCATGCAAAATTTCAACCAAAATATCCATGGACAAGCTGGCCACTTGACTTATCCCTAGGGACAAGTTGGTCAGTCAACTTTTCCCAAGAAAAATGGTCTCAAATCTCATGAGGATGTTAGGGAAGGTTAGAAGGAGCTACGCTGGAATATGTGGGTTTCTATAGGGTCAGATAAACTCTTGAAAGTGAAAAATAAATGAATAGGTCCTAGGTGAGGAAAGGAATTATGCAAATTGATTAAAAATGAGAAATTAAGCCTAGAAGAAAGATCCAACATCAAGTTCAAATAATATTGAAGAAGGAGGACCCATATTAGAATTAGGTATGGATTAAAACATAATATAAATTCATAGCATAGAAAACATACTAAAGTGGGAACATAGTGTTGAAAAAATTAGCAGAGGTTAGGTGATTAATATTTAGGAAAATGCATTTAGCCCCCACTTTAGTGGCAGTATGATCCAAGCTCATTCTCATTGTAAAGTAAGATATAGATGAGAACAATAATGATGAAAGAGAGGGATGAATACATGCGAATTGCAAAAGAGATGATTCAACACTAAGGTAAAAGGTATAATCCCCCAAATAAAGAATCTCAACTAAACATCCATGTACAAATGCATAAAAGAAAAAGAAAAAATAAATACAAAAGATACAACACACAAAATTGGTTAGTACTAAAACCACGACTCTAAATCAACTAGTGAAAGAGACCTCAATTGAAAATGTACCATCCACTAATATCATATATGGAAATCTATTGCAAGAACATAAATGATCACATAGAAAGGGAATGTGCACCACAAAATATGATTAAAAAAATCCATGATCTAACTCACTAGCATAGGCATGAGAGCATGAAAAGAAAGATAAAGACCATGAATCAAATGGGCTAGCAAGTTTTATTATGCTAGGTGATCCATGAGAAGAGAGAAGAAAGAGAATAACATAAGGTAAAGAAATTTTTGGGTATGGTAGTTCTACACATGTTTCAAGGAGATGTCTACAAGGTGAAAAGGACCTAGAGTGGAAAATGTAGGTTATTGCAATGTCAGAGTAGATGCCAAAATAGGAAAATAAATGAATAGGTCCTAGGTGAGGAAATTAATTACGGGATTGAATGGAAAATGGTAAATCAAGCCTTCAAGATACAATAAAACTCTAGTTCAAGCAATATTGAAGAAGGAGGACCCATATTCAAATGTTTTAAAAATGAACACAAGTTAGGTGCTTACTTTTTCGGATGATACAATTAGCTGCCACTTTTTTGGAAGTATGAGAAAAGCTCATGATCATGGTAAAGGAAGAGATAGAAGATAACAAGAATGATTAAAGAGAGGGATGATCATGGGAGAATTACAAAAGATATGAGACAAAACTAAGCTCAAATACATAATCCCCCAACCAAAGGATCTTAATTGAACATCCATACACAAGGCCACAACCAAAAAGAGAAAAAAAGTAAAAAATAAAGATAATAGACACAACACACAAAAGGGGTTAGTACTAAAAAATTGGCTCCAAATAAGCTAGTAATAGAAACCTTCATCAAGAATTTATCATCCACTAATATCATATATGTAAGGCTATTACAATAGAATAAATGATCAAATATATAGGGAAAGGGAGCCACCAAAGATGATTCAAATTACATGATCTAACCCAATAGTATAGAAATGAGAGAATGGAAAGAAAGAGGGACGCAACGAATCTAACATGACAGCAAGTTGTATTATACTAGGTGATCCATGTGTACAGAGAAGAAGGAGAAGATTAGAAGGGATAGCAAGTTGTGTTATGCTATTTCTACTCATCCCCAAGAGAGAGAGAAAGGAAAATTGATGGTTTAGAAAGTTGTGTTAGGATAGTAACTTCTATCTTGAAAAAAATTCACATGAATGTGGCTCAAAAAATGCTTTGCAAACAGGGGTGGCTTGAAATTTTTTGCGCATAGGAGAAGCCCAAAAATTATTTATGCATAGGGGAAGCTTGGGATCAATATTGAAGATAATTAAACAAAAAGTTGTATATACTGTACAAGGGATATCATATGTATACCCACTACTTATGATGGAGACATATGTGACATTGTAAGGAAAGATAATCAAGGATACCTAATTCCAACACCAAGAAGATATCCCTAAAAAAAAAGTGTATGTCATACACTTAGCAAAGATGGATGAATCTTGTGAGCTAATAGAATAGATAATCCTCAAAGGATATTCTATTAGTGGGAAGACAACCTTGAAAGGATTATATCTTTTTTTCAATACATCTATCTTCAAAAGGAATTCTTGAACAAAGATAGCATCTTCAAGACAAAGAGGGGAAGAGAACAAGTATGCACCCTTTTAACCCCCTATTTCTAGGTGAAAAGGGTATTATTGATGAAGAATAGAATACTTCGAAACAAAAAGAAAGGGAATTTGTTTAGGATGAACATATTTTTACAAATAAAGTAGAGGTAATGATCAAGGATGCACACCTCTTGCATAAGAGAGAATCTCTATTTAAAAAAAGAAAAAGAATGTTTATAGGAAAAGAACTTCACATAAAAAATATGTATGCCATTGTAATAAGGAAAGTATATCCTTAGAAAAGAGAAAGATAGGAAAAAAAAAAACCTTGACCCCCAAGTGGGAAAACAAGATAAAATATATGATGCATCCCTAATAATAGTAACTTCATAATATATATCATTCAAAGGAGAATAAGATGAAAACCTGAGAGATCTCCTAATGTAAAATGGACATATTTACTCTAGAAAAGACATCACATTATAAAGTAAACAAGTCATCAAGGAAAGAGATGAATGAGATGGAATATTATTTTGTGATAGAGATGCCCTTTAAGGAAGGAAAGATATTATTAAGAAAATATGTAAGTATCTTGCATGAAACAAAGTATCTCATAACATAAGGATGTACCATCATGAAATAATACCAATCCATGAAGAGATGAGGTAAAGAAAAGGAAAGAAGGATGACACGCTATGTCAGCTTAGTGGTCAACTAGATTATACAACACATGGGCTTCCAAAAAAGGAATAAATTGTTAGGAGAATATCAATCACATCAAAGAGAAAAATCCTAAACAAAAAGTCCATACATGGGAGGACATCATAGTATAAAAGGAATGATCAGAAAATAGATAATGCGTCCTTTGAAAGAAGATAGAAATGTGATATATTGATTCCTTTCCCCCAGTGAAGGAATCAAGAAGTAAATTCCTATTATGTTGCCCTTAGTGCAAATTACACAAAGAATCTTCCATAATGGAGAGAAAAAAAATAGGAAAAAGGATACGATAAGTTTCTTACCCTAATTTTACACTTTGCAATCTAACAATCACAAACACAAAAAAATTTCATAAAGGCACACCTCTTCAACATTTCTTTTCAGAAGATGATAATGAAAATCTCGCTATTGCATTCATACTATCAAAAAATTGTATTCTAAGTATTGATCATGTTCAAAATTCAAAATTTCATAAATTGATCATTACATTGTGCATTCAAACTGAATGTAGTATGAAAATAATGTTTCCATGTTACATCTTTTGGATTCAAAAACTTAGAGGTAATTACAACATAGAAAGCATGACATAAGCATGAGTAGGGGTCCATGCATTGCCTTCTAGGGTGTCTGCATTTGTTGCTAGTTGTTTGCCTATATCTAGTATTCATAGGGTCTTATGTCCATCCTTGTGTCAGCTGTGCATATTAGGTCTAAGGTCCTGTCCTACATCATAGAGGAAAATAAATATTAGATCCAAATTGGATTTAAGCATTACATGAACCAAAATAGCATACAACAATCAGAATTTCAAAGCTGAACATTTACCAATAAGACCAATACAACATAAAGATATACCTCAGCATCAACTAAATAAAAAATATCAAAGGGACATATCTTTATGAAACCTTTTATTGTATATGGTTATTATTATGCATTTTGTCAAAGATTTACTATTTGTAGAACTAGAAGAATCTGAATCAAAGGGAGTTAGGTCTTGAATCTAAGAAACCTTTTTTTAGAATGAAATCAGTGTGTTAGGTTAAAAAACACAAACCAAGGAATCAACATTCTTGCATGAGTGTTATCTCATATGGCACTCACACACATACATTGATTGGCTCATCTTGGTTGCTGACCTAACAGGTTGATTTGTGATGTGTGTAAACTAAGTGGATAAAGATTAACTGAATGTAGATAATAAAGGAAATTCAGTGATTGTCACGAGCCCATGCTCGAACTTCACAAGGTGCATTACATATAAGAAAGATGTGTGCATTACAAGGTTATTATCTAATGCTATGTACAGATGCAGAAGAAGAGGATATAGTTCATGAAGGATGATACAATAATGTTGCAAGAGACACATGGGCAATGAAGGATTCCTGAGAAAAGATATCTAGAAATGGAGGTAAAAGTGTTTACTATCATCATACAAGAAGAATTAAAGGTGATGCTATTATAGTAAGTATGCAGATGCAAAAAGGGTCATTTGAATCTGATTCAATTATGGAAAAAGCATACTTACAGACAATCATGTTATCATCAATCTATAGTGCATCCAAATTTTGTTCTTTATGTTTACATAATAGTATTATTTGCAAAGAGTGAAGATAAATAACAATGTTAACAATCTACATATGAGTTACTAAAAGAAACAATGTGCAAGGATAGGTCAAAAAACAGAGAGATTTTAATGTTCTATAAACTAATGTGTCAAGATAGGAAAAATCATATGCATGGTTTAAAAAAATGTTGGCATTGAACTGTTATATTTGAATGCTATAAGAAAACAACACAGTGGCATCTATTTTTGCAAAACAAATGAAAGAGAGTATGCACATAAAACACTGATATCTTTTCATGCATATATTCATAAGAATTAAGCAACACAATATGTATCCATGTCATTATTATGAATCAACTATGAAAAGTCAATGTTGCAATGGTGGTTCATTTTTCAAAAAAGGAGTCAAGTAAACAAGTACAGTATTCATGTTGGTTAATATAAATTTGAAGTAATGTTCTATGCAAGATCAGGGGATTAAGTGAACTGTATGGTTTTGGTGTGTTGAAATGATAGTGTTATGTGAATCCATCAATTAAATGATGTTGTTATTGATACAATATTAATGTTTGATAAAATTTGGAAGTTCAGTACATGCAGGGGATAGAGCAAAGAAGATACAGAGAAGAGGAAATGTGCATATTTGGGTATCAAAATTCATGTTATAAATGTTTTCCATGGGAACCATGAGCCCGTGCTCAAACCCCATGGGTTATGCTTGCATGAGAGTGGAATAAACAGTGCATTTATATGCTATTAACTTCTATTTTCTTGCACAAAGAAACCACATTTTGAAAGAGTTCAGACAAAGCACCAATTACATAATGATGCAAATCAAACATGTAATGTTTCTCAGTTCAACAAAAATGTTCGTGGCCTAAAAAATGAAGATGTTTTATGTTCAAATAACAATTTTGTCATGCTTTAAATTAAATATTAAATGAAGCTGATAGAATAGATCAAGTTCATTTCTCAGCAATAGAATGAAAACTTGCATATGTTTTTAAGTTTACATCTAGATTTGCAGGATAAGCCATGTGGGTATTCATATTTTGTTTCCATTAAACCAACAGACGGTCTACAATCATGAAGAGAGTAACAAATGGTTACAAATAGAGAAAATAGCAAATTAAAGATTGGGATTTCATGCTACAAAAGAGGGAATCAATACAGAGTAAAACCAAAACCCCGATTTGTGTGCCATGAAAGGTGGAGACACATTAAAACCCAAAACCTTAACCAGTATTGCAAAGGTTACAACATGTCAACCAAAATAATAGCTATCTCAAGTAAAGATTCAAACTAGAATGAGTAAACATCAAAGTAACTTATCGAGGTGTTACATGTCGAGCATGGTGGAGTCTAGATGGATACAAGGCACCATGTCTTATGGTATGAAGACATGGGTTACATACCAGCTCAGTGAATAGAAGCCAAGTTTGATAGATACAAAAGAAGTGCCATGTGTCATGGCATGAAATTTGAAATAAAGATACATAAGTTCAACATGCAGTGAGCCTGAGCTTTTCAAGTTAAAAATCTAGTTGAAAGCCGAGGTGAGGACTCCCACTTCATTAAGAGCCTGAGCTCTCAGACCTTTGAGTCATCACTCTAGTTCAAAGTAATGTCCCCAAACCCCAGCACCATTCAAAGAAAAATCCACAGATAGAATGCCATGTATTATGGCATACAATTTTTTTGTCATAGTTTAGATGGAGAGCACAAGTTCACATAAGAAGAAGCCCGAGATTCTTAGGAAGGTCCATAGACAACACCATACATCATGGCATCAAAATCATAATTCAACCACAAGCATTGCAGTGTAGAGAATATTAAAACCCTAAACATTATCTCTAATACAAAATCCAAATGGAATGCAAAAATACATTATGCCCGTGTTTTTTGCAAACTTTTAAGTCCACTGGCAAAGGAAGTTAATGCCTTGTGAGTTGTAGTGCCATGATAGTACCCCCAAGCTGCCATGAAGATGAGACATATTTTACAGCACTCTGGTCATGTCGATCATTAGCTATGATCGAGTTAGACTTGATTAGCTTAGCTATGCCATTGGTTTTATTCTATGAGTTAGGGGTTTTATGTAAATGGATTTGGGGTTTATGTTATGGGTTAGAATGTAGTAGGTTTTGTGATGTATTTTTATTAGGAGTTGGTAAAACTATGTAGATGTAAGTCTTTAAACACCAACTTTAGAGGGGCTAGATTTAGTGCTAAATTTTGGGCACTAATTATGCCTTAGGTTTAGTAATACACTATTTTGGAGAGAGGAATGATTTTCAAATTTGGCTTCATGGGCTATATAGTTGAGCTTTTGATTTGAGGTCAGGGGTTCAAAATTTAGAGAGAAGGTGCTTTTAGTGAACGATTTTGTTCCTATAGAATTTCTTTATGCATTTTTTATCCATTTTGGTTCACGTGGGGTTCATATTTTGTGCAAGAGGATGCATGTATTCCTTGTTATTTTTCTAAAACTCTCTCATGTAAATATCCATAGTTTTTTATAAGAGTAAATCTAGCCCAATTATTCATACACCTATTTATGGTCTTTGTTATCAATCCTTCTCAATTTTTTGCATTGAAGTGTAATGTATCTATAATATAGATTAGTGAATTGTCTTGACTCCTATTCTAGATTGTAGGATATAACCATTTTGCAGAATTTGCATGTCTGTTAGCAAGATTATCATTATTTGTGGTGAGATCCCTAGTAGTGATATCCAAGTTAGCCAAAGTATTGGACAGTGAATTATTTTGCATAAATTATTAGGGTATGTCAAGTGAATATTAGTTTTGAACCTTTTGAGAAATCTAAATCCTATTTTGTGTATCACCTTTTAGGTTTTGTTCATTTAGTTTTAGTTAAAATTTCTCCCTTTCCTTCCAAAAATTAGAAGAAAACAGTAAATTATTGATGCCCCAAATCCAATATGAACTGGCTTAGAATCCAGAGATTCCTTCTTTGTCAAATTCCACCTATAACTCAAGAAGGTTTCCATTGTTACCATGAAATATTAGTATGCCCTAATGCCTGAGTGAGGGTGACATTTTTTGGCCTTAATATTTTTTGGCATGACCGATGGGACTCGTTGTCATACATGAACATAATCCAAACAAGGAGTAGAAAAGAGTTTCAGTATTTATAGTTATCACATACTAGGAGAGGAAGAACTTTGCAAAGAGAACCTAGAGTTCTGAAAGAGCTCTCCTTCTAGCTTGTAGCAAGGGGTAGGAAGCCAGGAAGTCCAAGGAAAAGAAGATCCAAAAAAAGTTCAGCTCCTCCAACTTAATACACTTATTTACTAGATTAAGATCAAGAATATTTGGAAAGTCCTCCAGCACTTCAATTCCAAGTTGTTCTTGAACAACTAACAGAAGAAGAACAACCAACATCTTCAAATTATCCTGCAGAAGCTCCAAGAATGACTAGAAGACTACCATTTGTACCAATTGATCAAGGAAGCCCTTTGAGGATTGCCAATCATAACAACATACCATTGGCAGCCTTGAAAGTATTACCATCTTTCATGGGAGAAGGACAAACAACAACCATTGAGCACATCAGAGATGTTTCTTCTATTTGCAACATTCATCACATCATGGAGAAGGATGTAGCTTTGAGGCTATTGGTTGCATCATTGAATGACAAAGCATTGGAATGGTTCTGAAATCTTAGAGTTGGATCAATTTTTACATGAGATGCAATAGGTAAGGAGTTATCTAAATTTTTTGAAGATAAATCTGACAATCTTTCTTTGGTGAAACAAGTAACTACTATTAAAAGGGATCCACAAGAAGAGATGAGTGATTTCAATCTCTATTTTCAAAAGACTTGGAATAGGATTCTTGCAATGGTAAGACCTTCTGTTGAATATACATTTTTGTACTTCCTTAAATGTCTGAATAGTGATATTTCAGTTATGATCCTATCTATGGGGGAAACTACTTTACCTCAAGCTTTTGATATTTCAATTAGGGAAAAAAATAACCTTATTGAGATAGGGAAGATAGCTCCTAGGCCACCTATGCCTTTCTTTCCTAGCATCCAATCCAACATGCCATTTATTACCCCACCTCTAGCTCCATTATCATCTTATAAAAATGAAGAGATGATGCTTGCTGCCCCTTCTAATGAGTTGCAAAGCATAAAAGAGAGCCAACAAAATATTGAGAGTTTATTAAAAAAAATTGGACATGAGTTGGTAAACCTTAAAAGGTAGCAAGCTCAAGGAAATCCAATAGCCCATACGCAAAACTAGTTTTATATTTCTTCATCCTAGTAGCCTAATCACCCCATTTACAAAGGCAACAAGTAGCAATACCAAGGAAATAGCAATGCCAATAGGCAAAATTGGAACCAAAGGCCTTATAGACCTTATAATCCTACACCTCTTAATACTGTTGGGGATATTGTGCCTAACCAAAATAACCTTGTTGTTGATCATCAGTGGTGATATCCTTATGGGAAAACCCACAATCAGTCTAAGTGCACTAATGGAGTGCTTAATCAAGAACTAATGGTTCAAAGTGTGATTGATTCACAACCAACCACATCCATTAAAGACACTCAACAATAGCTGAATCTAACTACTCCAAGCAGAGTGTCTCTAAATTGGCAAGAGGAAGAGTTCTATGGAGTGAGTAATGATTCACCTATATCAACAAACACAAGAGCCAAGAAGAGAGCTCTAGAGTCAGAGTAGTCAGTTGCTAAGATTTCTACCACAACTCAATCATCTCTCATTCCTCCTATTTCTATTCTAAAAGATCACTCCTCTCTTGCGAACAAAGAACAATAACATCAGAAGCAAACATATCAGACCATTGGTAAATCTCCTAAAAAGGTATAATTTTTTTTCCCTATAATATTTTTGATAACATAAAGAAGATGAATTTTTTTATTTCTATGTGGGATTCATTATCCATTCCAAGGCAATCTAATTTATTGAAAGAAGAGCTGTCGAAAGGGACATCAAGTTCAAAGCAAGCCTTAAAGCATCCTTCAAGGACTATTTTGGCTAATTCAGGGGTTGCAGATGTCTAGGGGACAACAATAAAGGATGGTAAGAAATTTTCAAATGTTAAGCCACCTCCTTTTTATGTGTCCTTGATAATGGGGGATAAATTAGTGCATAATTGTATGGTTGATACTGGTGCAACTAGCACAATAATGCCTAAAAATATTGTAGATATGCTTGATTTGAAGTATGAACCTCTTGATAAAAGAGTAATTCAGTTAGATGGTTCATCAGTACACACTCTAGGTGTTGCTAAAAATCCAATTTTGACCTTGCATGCTTGTCCCAATTTCTCTATTTTCCAAGACATCTATGTTATAGATATGCCTCCTTATTTTGCCATGTGTTTATCTAGAAACTTTGTTGCAAAAATAGGAGGTTATTTCTCATCTGATTGGTCTCATATGTTGTTTAGAATAAGATATGGTGCAAAAGTGACCATAAAATTAGAATTTTTGACCAAGGATCACATTGAACCATATATTCCAAGTTCCATTAATGCTAGTTGTGTGATCATAGATGTTGATGATCTTAAAGACTATCTGGCCTTTGATACTCAGATTGAAGGCATCCCTGATATTTTATTGGATGAATGGGAAATTCGTAATGCCTTTAACACCCAAGTAATGTTATTCATGATGCTCGATTTGCTAATTATATTATTGTAGAATCTGATTCAGTTATTGCTAATTTGGTAAAACCCCAAAGTGTTGATTTAGAATAGTCTAATCAACTTTTGGATTTATATTTTGATGGATGTAAGAAAAAGAATGGAGTTGGTGTAGTGGTTATTCTTGTGTCTCCATATAATGAAAAATATTATTATGCATTTAGATTGTTATTTCCTTGTTCTAACAATGTGGATAAATATTTTTTCATCATATGGAGACACAAGCATAAAAAATTCCTTGAAAGGGAACTCAATGAACCAAGAGCTGAGTGCACTGCTCGATGGTGGATAGGTGTAGGCACTACTGAAGTAGGCAGAGGAACAAGGGGCTTATTAAGCACATGATTTAAAATTATATCACTCAATTTTTCCCCTGGCTTGCTCTGCGGCATACCCCGACCGACCGTTGAAAATCTCTCATATCAAAGTAATTGGGTTTCCTACCCAATTGAAATTCAGCCCATAATTTTTTCAAAAAATATAATGGGACCTCATGATTAGTGTGTGGTGGATGGTCAAATACCATCCACCACCGCTCCCAGCTATGTGCAGCTATCTGTGGGTGTCGACACCATTGAATAGAAATGTGTGGCTTCTTGCCAATGATCTCTTCACCCATTTTAGGTTTCACAAAAAAAGGTTTCAAATCATTTTTTGTAATCTTTAAATTATTGACTTCTTTATATGAGAGGCCATCAGTATAAAAGGTATGCATGGAGTCCCTCCATGACTGGTAACTATCCAGCTCTGAGTCTAATGATTGTACTGAATCTAAAATCCCTTGCATGTTGTCTGCAAGGAGTAGTAGCTGTGGAGGTGGATGAGGCTCATGTCTAATGGTATAAATATCACGTGTGATGGAATCTAGATTTCTCCTAATATTCTCCCGCAACTCTGCTGGAGTGGGTGGAGGTGGAGGTGGAGGTGGAGGTGGAGGTGGTGGAGGTGGAGGTGCCTGCTAACCTAAAAGCTCCTCAATATCAAAATGATCCATGGGTATATAATCTGCAAATGTATATACAAACATGAAAATTGACAA
>MU228323.1:1221168-1239552 GCA_018584345.1 Thuja plicata | reverse complement strand
ATTGATCTTAATAAGTCCTATTAGGTCTTAAGGGTCCTATTAGGTCTTATTAACTTGCATATTAGGTCTTAATAGGTCTTATAGGTCCTATTAGGTATTATTGGTCCTATTAGGTCATAATCTAGGTTGTATATGTTCTATTAGGTCTTAAACTAATCCTATTAGGTCTTATTGGGTCTTAAGGGTCCTATTAGTTCCTACTAGGTCTTAATTAGTGTTAATTGGTCAAGTAATAGGTCCTAATTAGTCTTATTATTTACATGTTAGGTCTTAATTCTAGTTATATTAGGTCTTATGTGTGTATATGTGTGTGAGAGAGAGAGATCTAGATCCTATATTAGGTCTTATTATGTCTGCTTATTCAGTATTAGGTAATTTTATGTCTTATTAATAATGTTAGGTCAGGTAACAAGTCTTAAGGGTCCTATTTCATCTTATTAGGTCTTAAGGTTGGAAGTTATTACCTCTTATTAGGTTGACTATTAGGTGTTAATTGTTACTATTTGATCTTAATAAGTCCTATTAGGTCCTAAGGGTCCTATTAGGTCTTATTAACTTTCATATTAGGTCTTAATAGGTCTTATAGGTCCTATTAGGTATTATTGGTCCTATTAGGTCCTAATCTAGGCCGTATAGGTTCTATTCGGTCTTAAAATAGTCCTAGTAGGTCTTATTGGGTCTTAAGGGTCCTATTAGTTCCTATTGGGTCTTAATTAGTCTTAACTGGTCAAGTAATAGGTCCTAATTGATCTCTTATTAGTCACATGTTAGGTTTTCATTCCAGTTCTATTAGGTCTTATTAGTAGGTATTAGATCTTATTAGGTCTTGTGTGTGTGTGTGTGTGTGTGTGTGTGTGTGTGTGTGTGTGTGTGTGTGTGTGTGTGTGTGTGCGCGTGTGTGTGTGAGAGAGAGAGAGAGAGAGAGAGAGATTATTGTTTATTTTCTAGACCTAGGGTTACAATTTTTTTTTTAGTTATATGTCTAGGTTTACATTTTTGTTTTCTACCCAGGGTTTCTTATTTCAGTTGTGTTTAGGTTTAGGTTTAGGTTTAGGTTTTCTACCTAAGGTTTTAAGTTTTGAAAGTCTTTTTATTTTTTGTAACTAATTTACAAAGTAAAATAATAACTAAACATAATGTAATTTACTGTAATCCTATTAAAAGAGAAAACTTCAAACATTAAACATAATATACGTATTGTTCACATTAAATATTAAACTAGTTCTCAGAGAGAGAGAGAGAGAGAGAGAGAGAGAGATTTTATTGTTTATTTTCTAGACCTAGGGTTTACAAAAAAAAATTGAATTTCTTTCTAGGTCTACATTTGTGTTTTCAACCTAGGGTTTACAATCTTGTTTCTGTTGTGTTTATGTTTTATTTTTCTACCTAGGGTTTCTTGTTTCAGTTGTCGTTAGGTTTAGGTTTTAGTTTTATTTTTAGTTTTAGTTTTATACCTAGGATTAAATAAGTTTTCTACTTAGTTTTCTAACATAATTTACAAATTAAAATTTAAAACTAAATATAACAATTTATTTTAATCCTATTTAAAAAAATCTTTAAACATTAAACAGTAAACAATAAACATAATGCACATTTTTTAACATTAAACTAATTAAAAATAACAATAAAAAATATTTTTAATAAAAAAATAATAAAAAACAATAATATGTACCTGCAGTCGGGAAAACGGTAGCAGAGCGGTCGGTGGTAACTCTCAAAAATGGGCACACGTCCATAGAAAAATGTAATCACATTTTATAAGTTGTGAAAATGACTTGCAAAATGGTTTAAAATAAATTTTAAATAATTTTAAAAAATGGGTGCCCCATTTTTACAAAACGGGTGCTCGTTTTGTAAAAAATGGGCACCCAAACCAAAATGGGCACTCATTTTACATTTACGGCTCAGACACCCGAACCATAACGGACACCCGTTTCTTAAAATACAGGTGCCTGCTTCTATTTGCAAATTTTTTTTGGCCACGGACTTCCGCAAAATTGGTACTCAACTTTGTGCTTGCACCCATAAAAGAGAACCTTATGTTACAAGATAAGGTGCTAGAACCTCTATAGGAGAACAATGTTACCCTTCTTAAAAATTGGAAAATCAATGGCAATTGCAAAAAAAAGGACAAAAAAACTAAAAGAGAGGATGCTAGATGGGATTGTCCCCCTAAGGGATGGCAGAAAATCAATTTTGATGGTGCCTCTAAGGGCAGTCCGGGGGTTGCAGAATGTGGCATTGTCATCAGAGATGAGAATGGTTTTTGTACATGTATAAAAGCTATCCTTATCGGTAATCAAACAAATCATCTGGCGTTGTTGACTGGGTGGTGAATAATGCATGTCAGAGGGATGAGGTGGCACATTGGGATGATGAAAATGACGTGCCATCTTAAGTGAAATTATTGCTTTAGATGGATCGATTGATGAGCCATCAGAAAATTATTAAAAATGGTAAGTTGTTTTAAAATCATTAAGACAGAGGTGATGTGTCATTATCACCTTCAAAGTTGTAAGTACTTTATTATGATTACAAGCTGGATTTGGCACGCTTTCTGGGTCCTTATGGAATTGTAAAATATTCATTTTGACATTTTATTAAGTCACAACAGTAAAATTTGTTGCAACCAGAGTAAGAAAATGGGCGGAAACAAGAAAAGAGTTGAGTCGGTTAACTGTAACAGCTGGAAGAAAAAGCAAAGAGTTTGGAATATAGTGAAAGAGGATGGGATGGTTGTTTTCCTAGAACAGCTCCATGGCAGGAATCCTTCTATCAATAGGATCTTCACAAAAACTTGGAAAGAGGGAAAGATTCTGGTTGGAGATCAGTATATGGAGGTTATGGAGGAGATCATTACTAAAGTGACTGGAATGGGTATGGACGGTATCAATTTTTATAGAGATAGATTGATCTCAGATAAAGCTTGGGAGAGTTTCCCAAAAAATGAAAAGGAAAAAAATAGGTTAGTCAAGATTGATGCTTCCTACCATAATCTAAAATGCATTTCTAGACCCTGGAGGTATGTCCTGTATGTGATTACCAGTTATGTCACTTTGGATGGTAGGTTTACTAGGGCGTATGGGCACCATTTCATGTTATTAAACCATTTTAGGCATAAGGTTCAAGTCAGTTTACCATACTACTTTCTTACTTTGTTAGATGCTACCATATCTAGCCTACAGAAAGATTTGAAGGGGGATCATGCTTCCCACCAAGGGCTTATACTTCTCATATATGAGGTGTTGAAATCTCAAAAAGTGGAAAGGCCACTAGGAAAGAAAATTTTGAAGGAGGAAGAAGAGTCAGTTGGGGAGGAAGATGACAGTACATATGGGGAAGAAACTAAGAGTGAAGAGGAGTCCAAAGGGTATAAACCCCCTAAATCTAATAGAAAGGGTGTTTCTAAAAACCAGAAGAAACCCTACTCTAAAGGGTCAGAAATGGAGAAGGATAGTGATGAGGAGAATAGGGAGGGAAGCAGAAAGAATAAGGGCAAAAAGATAACAAAGAAGAAGATTTAGAATGAGGAGTCGGAAATAGAGACTAATTATGAGGAGGAGAAAAAGGAGTATAAAAAAAGGAAATGCAGGGAGGGTAAGGAGAAAGTTAAAATTACCCGCAAGAATTGCCACTCCAGCAAGAGGAGAATCAATGTTACTACGGATGAGGAAGACTTAAAGGAAAATACAGAGGTGAACAGGAAGGATAAGGAAATAGAGGAGAACAGGGAGGAGAGAAAAGTTGAGGGCAATGAAGATACTTGTCTCAGGGAGAAAATTGAAGAGAAGAAGCTGGAAGATGAAAAAGATGAAAACAACAACAAAATGGATGAAGACTCTGGGCATAAGGAAAGTGATTTCCATGACAATGTGGACAAAGGGGAGCATTTTTTCTCTGAGGACAATAAAGATCACATTGTGGGTTTCACTGGTCTAGTAATTAATCTGATTAATGATCAAGATAAGTTGAAAAAAACAAGTTGACATAATAAAGGCTGAAATAAATATTATGAATAGTATGGGCATTTGGGAAAAACTGGTGGCTATGTGTTTGAATGAAATGAAAGAAGTGGTTGGGAATTCTGAAGCCCAGGCAAAATTTGTAAATAAAGTAGGGATAATGCAGAGAAATATCAAAGACATCCAAGACAGGGCTAAGAAAGAGAGTAATGATGAGCAGATTATGAACCTGAACACTAAGGTGGAGAGATTGGAGGCCATTATTAAAAAAAATGGGGAACAATGTCTTAGCAGTCTCAAGGCTTATTGTGGTCATGTGCAGACTCTGATGGACAAACTGAATAGGGATAAAAGAGAGAAGGAAAGGTAAGAGATCAAAGATGGAATTGGCTCGAGATCACGCACTAGAGCTAGTACTAAGAAGAATATCCCTAAGGAGGACAAAGATACTACAAAGCTCAAGAGTTCGGTCAGCTATATGCAACTTATGATCATTGAAGCAGAGTAGCTGGTGCAAGGAATGTAGCTGTCCTATTTTCCTTCCCTTTGGGGGTTTTTTCTGTCCCTATTTTTATTGCTGGATATGTGGGACTTCTTTTGGTTTAGTAGCTTGTTTTCCTGTTTCCTTTCCTTTTTGCTTGCTAGGGCACATAAGTTTTTTTCTCATATGCTGAATATCTTTTTTAATACTTTAGGTTTCAGGTCCTTGTAAAACCTGATGAACTTTATTAATTTGTAAAGGTTGTGGTTCCTTGTAAAACCTGTTTTTACTTAATCATAACTTCTATTGTTAATTATGACCTTAAGATCTGATGGTCAATAACAACTTTACAATTAATTCATACTTATAAAAGTTGTTATCAATAAAGTATTTTTTTCTTCTTCTAAATATTAAATAAATTTGATGTCTGTTCTTATATATAATTACTTTGAGTCCTATTTACTAATTTGTGATAAGGAATGTATTTGTTTGTACTATATACTGCAAGCACAATAAAGAGAATATTGAATAAGTTCCTTAAATTTAACATCCATTCAATATCCTCCTTATTAAAAATATAATAGTTTTAAAACTTATAACCTATCACAACTAAGAACTTATCACAACTTCAAATTTAGAACTTATCACAACTAAGAACCTTCTTATTAGAAACGCATTAAGAATAATGTATTTCAAATTAAACATGCAATTGAAAGTACACTTATGTTCAAATAATGAATGTAATAACTTAAAAGTTTCACACACAATATAATTTAATTCTAATTTTTTTTAAAGAAAATGAAGTTTTAATTATAACAAATATTTTCAAGTAGTACAATTGTTTTTTACTATCTTAAAATAAAATTTGTTTTCAAATATTTACATTATAATGTTGAAATATGAATTTTTTGCCTAATTAAAATTTTAGATATTATAATTGATTTGCACTATCTTAAAATAAAATTTATTTTCAAATATTTACATAAAAATTTTCAAATATAAATTTTCTACCTAATTAAAATTTTAGATATTATAATTGCTTTTAACTATTTTAAAATAAAATTTATTTTCAAATATTTACATTAAGATTTTAAAATATAATTGAAATTTTAGATATTATAATTACTTTTTACTATCTTAATATTATTTTTTTATTTTTTGTATTAAATATAAGTATATCAAAAGAGGAAAACATCCACGAGATCTTACAAAATTATGAAGGCAAAGCCTTCCCAAAGAAAATCAATGGACGCAAGAGTACATAGACCAAAGAATTACAAGGTTCTAAATGAGCATCAACAAAAAGGTAAAAAAGATAGGCTACAGCAGGCAGCCGTCAATGGCATTGACCCATGTGGTATAGCCCTTCTCCCCTCCATCCAAGCGACCTTCTTCTTGTCTTGGATCTGGGCAAGCATGGCCAACTCATCTTTCTTTGATTTTCTGTTCTTCTTGACTTCTTTGTTGAGTTTTTGTAGTCTTTTCAAAATTTTGCGGATTGTCCAAGTTTTCCCTCCACTCCTATATGTTCTTAAGTTCAAAAACAAAGAAGGTAGCATGTCCTGTCTGGAGAAACCTCCTTAGCTTCTCTTTGTCCATCATCATGGTGGTGTGAACCTGCAAAGAGATTTTAAGATATGTGAGTTTTTTAGAAAACTCAGTAAGGACCCTGGGAGAATCTTGAAATCTTTCTTCATTCCTGCACTTCCAAATCTGCCATAAGATGTAAGAGGTTAAGATATTCTAAAAAATGTTAGAGTCATTTTTAAGTCCCGTAATATGGCTAGTAATAATTTCAAAAATAGATATACATATAAGATAAGTAATGCCAAAAAGATTCCATATAGTCCTAGCAAAAGAACATTCAAAGAAGATATGTCTGCTGGTTTCAGGAAGGTTACAAAACTTACAACAATTATCCTCATGGTTGATTTTCCTAATACGAAGCCTATCCAACAAAAAGAGCCACTTAAAACACTTAACTTTAGGTTCTACACAGCCTTTCCATAAAAATTCAAAGTACTCTTTCCAAGAAAAAAAATCCAGAGATGAATACCAATTATTATTAATATGGTCAACAATGGCACCATCATAACCAAGGATCTTATATATGTTCTTAGCTTTGATCTTGGATAGGATGGTCCCATCTATCCATTTACACTTCAAGTATCTGTTAGAGTCAATGTTGCAAGTGGTAGGGAGATTTTTAGTAGCCTTAAGGATCATGTTATAAGTCCTTTTTTGAAAAGCAGGAATATCATAAGAGCTTCTAATGTTCTCCCTGCTAATAAGTTTCTCATGCTCAAAGATGTCAATGATCTGGGAGACACCTTTATTAGACCAAAATTTAGCAGAGCAACCTTGGGACAGGGCAAGTGGTTTGCCAAAAAGATGAAGGTTCCACCAAATGGACCTTTCACCATAAATGTTGGTGGCGTCATGAAAGTCCTTGTTAGTGATAAACTCTCTAACATGATTCTAGGCCTTCCAAATTGATTTGAAAACCTCAGAACCTTGAACATTAATGGGAAAGTTACCCATGACCAAGTCAGCATAAGGGAGGTACTTCTAGGACTTAGCATTCTTAGGGCAGCCCCGCTCAATATTATTTCTAACAAGGACCTTCCATGTCATCATGCCATCCATGGACTGAAAGATCCATTTGGCAGCAAGAGCAATTCCTTGAAGCCTAAGATCTTTCAGCCCCAACCCCCCAAGAAGCTTACTATTGCAGCACCACTTCCAATTTACAACATGAGCTTTTTTAATGTCTTTGCCATCCAAACAGAGAAAGTTCCTAACAGCTTTCTGAATCTCAAAAATTTGGTAGTTGTTAAACATCCAAGTAGAAGAGTAGTAGATGTTATAAGAGGACAGAATCTTTTGGCAAACTTGGAGTCTTCCAGCCAAGGAGAGGGAGTGATTATGCCATTTGTCAAGTTTCCTGGTGATTCTCTCTTTAACCCAAAGCCACATGTCTTTAAGAGAGGGGTTAATGGCAAAGGGAATTCCAAGGTACCTAACAATATTTTGAGGGCCTCCCCATTGAAATTCATAATTCTTAAACCAATCTGGTGGTTTCTCCTCCCAACCAAGGCAAATGGATTTGGAGTGAGAAAGTTTAGCACCAGATATATTGCAGAATAAATTAAGTTTAGTTTTAAGATCTTTAAAGTTTTCCATAGTAGCTTCAAAGAAAATGGTGGTATCATCAGTGAATTGGCTATTAATGAGAACATCTTCATTAGACAGTGAAATACCTTTCATAGCCGGGGATAAGGTATTGTCCCTAAGAAGGTAGTACAGGGCATCAAAAGCAATGGCAAAAAGAGCAAGCGCCAGAGGGAAACCCTTCCTAATAGAATGCCTCAGAGGGAAGGAGTCAGAGAGAGAACCATTAATGTAAATTTGAGCATAGGCATCATGAAGAAGTACCTTAACCGCTTTACAGAAGAAAGTAAGAAAGCCAAAAGCCTCCAACATCATGGAGATGAAGTTCCACTCAACTCTGTCATAGGTTTTTTTAAAATCTAACAGGAAGATGGCAGAGTTCTGATGGAAGAGATTAGCCTAGTGCATGGCCTCCCAACTAGTAATAACATTTTCCAGAATGTATCTGCCTTTAATAAAGCCTATTTGCGTAGAAAAAATCAGCTTGGGAAGGATATTGACAAGTCTGGTGGCCAAGATTTTGGCAAACAATTTGTAGGAGACATTTAAGAGTGTTAAGGGTCTCCAATTCTTGATGAGGGCTTTATCCCCATCCTTGGGGATAAGCTTAATAATGCCCCTGTTAATGGAGTTACCAAGAGAGCCATGACAAAGAGCCTCAAAATAGATCTCAAGGAGGTCCTTGTAGATCCATTAGTGGTTGGCTTTATAGAATTCAATAGGAATGCCATTGAGGCCAGAGGCCTTGTCAGACTTAAGCAAATTAATGGCCTTCTCAAATTCATCAAGGGATATATGTTTGGAAAGGGTATCGACATCCTCCGCAGAGAAAATCTTAGGAATAAGAGATCGGCATCTATCCCTAAGAGAGGAAACTTCAATCGAATCCCCGGAGGAGAATAAGTTTTGATAGAAGTTAGCAAAGGTATCCTTAATAGTGTCGAGATCCATAATTTCTTGGTTATCAATGATGATCCTCTCAATGGATTCATGAGAATTCTTGCACGTTTAATTAGATTGAAGAAAAATTCTGAACCACGATCACCATACTAGAGCTAGTGGACCCTAGCCCTAATCTTAGCTCCTCTATTCTTAATGACTTGATGTTTCCTAAGAGCATCTTTAGCCTTAATGACTTGGGAGGTAAGGTCAAAATCAGAGGGATTAAGTTGGTTATTAGTTTCAACTATAGCTAATTCATTAGAGAGGTATTTTTCAGTGAATCTGAAATCCTTAGCCTTTTTCTAACCAATAAGTTTTAAAAGGTTCTGCTAGGCATTGACGTTCAAATTCCATTTGTCAATGTAATTATCATTTGGGATGTTTTATTGTTAATAATGCTGATAATATGGATAGCAGTAAGGACATCATCATCATCGAGAAGATTGGTGTTTAAGATGAATTTGGGTCTAAGAATACGGCTGACAACAGGGGAGGTGTTGAAAGTGAAGGAGGCAAAAATAGGATGGTGATCAGATAAGGATGTGGGGGTGACAAGAACAGATTGGCGAACATTTTCTAGCAAGACAGAGAAAAAATTGCTACTAGCATAGAACCTATCAAGTCTAGAATAAATTCTAGCATTACCCTGTTGGTTATTGCACCAAGTGTGCCAAAGACCCAGATTGCTGGCCTTGTTTCCAAACAAGGGGTCAAAGAGGTGTTTAGAGTTCTTTAATCTATTCCAGAAATTATTTTCACTATCTTTCCAGGAAAATGGTAGCCCTCCATTCTTATCATCCTGACATTCAACCATGTTGAAATCAACAACTATTATTTAAGAGATGCAAGGGAGGGAGGCCATCTATCCCCAAAGGCTAGCTCTTTCATTAACATCATTAGAGGCATAAACAAAGCATATGCCAAATTCATTATTATTATAATTTAGAGTGATCCAAACAACTCTGTTGCAGGGGGAGATACCCTTGTTGGTAATATATTTTTCCCACTTAGGGCTGACAAGAAGGGCAACACCACCTCTACTCCTCAGGTGGTTAGTGTGGATTTTAACAGAATATTTCCAAAGAAAATTAAGATTCATTTCCAGAACAAAACCAGTAGCCTTAATTTCTTGCATCATAAAGAAATACAAATGTTTACAAGTATTTAGGAAGTTTTTAATAACAAATTTCCTATCCGGAGACTCGAGCTCCCTAACATTCCAAGAAAGATAATTCATGAGGAAACATTCAAGGGGTAAGAACGCAATTCAGATGACTCAAAACACGTGATCATCACATCAGTACACATTTCTCCATTTTTCTTAAAGTTTTTGTTTTTGGATCTGGGAGGTCTCCCTCTGCATTTAGAAGTAGGAAAATCAGTCATAAATTCTTCCTCATTATCAGTTAGGGTTTTAGGTGCCATAGAGTGCATAACATGAGAGTGGTCAACTTCAACTACTGGTTGAGAGGCGGGGATAATCGTGACAACATATTCATCGCTGATCTCTTGAAAGGGTTTGGAAGAGGCGAAGAGTTAGGGCTGATAAAAATAGAGGAGGCAGGTTGGGAGTCAGGTGAAGCAAGTTAAATAGGACTGAATATGTTTGAGACGATAGGAGAAAAGTGGGATTGAGGTTTGGAGGTCATGGTCTGGTTGCTGGCTTTCCGTCTACGTTTCTTAGTCACATTCAGGAATCCATCCGTCTGGAGGCTAGTATTTTTATCTATCAAAGTGGGTTGAAAGACTTCAGGAGAGGAAATAGGGTTAATATCCGAGTTGGTAGTTTTATCCATGGTCTGGGTACTTTTAGGAATCACAGTTTCCATCACCTTTACAGATTTTGTTGGGTTGGGAGCAATTTTATTTTGGAGGATAGGGAAATCTTTCCTTAAATGCCCTTCTCGGTGGCATAAGAAACATGTATTAAGCCCACTGAGTATTTCAATGGGGCAACTGTATTTAGTATCTTCAACATTTATATGAATATCCGGCAGGATTTCAAATCCAGGGTTTAGGGAAATGAGAATGCAGGTGTCCATGTGTGGGACAAGATGCACTATATCATCCATTCAGATGACTTTCCCTAATGGCTGAAGCAATTGAGGGATAAATCTCCAAAGGAAGGGCGGAATATGCTTAACAACTATCCAGCGGGGAGCCAAGAGGGCTAAAACCTCTTCATAATTAGCATCTAGAGACCAAGCAATAGCTCTAAAGGAGGCTGAGCCAACAGACAGGTATTGTTTTTTTAAAACTTTAGCTTGTGCTTCATGATTCACGAAAAAAATGACAAAGAGACCCTTTTGAATCTGATGACAAAATGAAATATGAAAGCCCATTTTTAGATTCCAAAAATTATGGAACCAATCGTCTAGGAATTTCCTAGGAGGGCATTTATCCAAGTCGACAGCCGAAAAGAAAATTGCAGAGCTTCTTAACCTATTTTTCTCCATAAAAATTTTAGCAAGCATTTCAGAATTGGGAGAAATAGAGAAAGGAGTTCCAGAGGTCCCAGAATCCTTACCGGGGTTATGGGATCCATTAGAAATTGCAAACTTGGCCTCTATGATAGTGGAGATGCCCGTGTTCGCTACGGATTCTGAGAAAGAACTAGGTCGCACTGGAGGAGGTTTTTAATTTGGAACAGAGGAATTGGATTTGTTAAGGTCAGCATTAATAGTTTCCACTCTCAGCGGAAACGAGGAGGAGGGAGTGGGTACGGGTGCAGATGGGGAGGAAATGCCATTAAGGTTTTTAATCATATTGAAAACTGGAACGCACACACCTATCGAGGATGAAACCCCATTGCCAGCGGGGTGTCCTTGCTTGTCTTCGTTGTTCGCCATGGTGACCGTCAGAAGACCGCCACCCGATTTAGTCAAATCTGCCAAATTCACCGTGAAACAAATGCAATTTTTGCAGTTTTTGCCAAAAGAGTAGAGCCTCCATTAATTTTCTCTCTATGATATCTATAAAAGTTTCACACACAATATAATTTAATTCTCATTTTTTTTAAAGAAAATGAAGTTTTAATTATAAAAAATATTTTCTTATTACAATTGCTTTTTACTATCTTAAAATAAAATTTGTTTTCAAATATTTACATTATAATGTTGAAATATAAATTTTCTGCGTAATTAAAATGTTAGATATTATAATTGATTTGCACTATCTTAAAATAAAATTTATTTTCAAATATTTACATAAAATTTTTGAAATATAAATTTTCTACCTAATTAAAATTTTAGATATTATAATTGCTTTTAACTATCTTAAAATAAAATTTATTTTCAAATATTTAAATTAAGATTTTAAAATATAATTAAAATTTTAGATATTATAATTACATTTTACTATCTTAATATAATAATTATTTTCAAATATTAATATTAAAAATATAAATTTTCAATATAATTAAAATTTTAGATATTAAAATTTAATTATCCAACAATTTTTTCATCTTTGAATGGAGATTTTTGTGAATTAAATTATATATGAATTTTTTTTATCAAAGTTTAAAGCACACCCCCAAAAATTCATCATTGAGATGAGGAAATCAAAATGACGAAATAATAAGCTTTTTGACTAAAAAATATATACCTTATAATGGAATTGTCCATTAAATGTGTGGGTCCAATTGTTTATGCAAGTCATTTTCATTATGTACTCATGTTTATCGCTCCATGTCCGTCACTCGAGGGGCACAAACAAGGTTTCTTCCGCAATACACAAAAGACTTGACTTACTTTCAGTCCTCAAGATTGCGTGATGGGAAAGAACGGAGTGCGGTAAGTGCGCTGTGAAATCTTTTCTTTATTTGATTCCCCGTAGGTCTCCCGTTGAATGAGACGCCTTCTAGAAATATGTTCTTCTTTTTACGTTTTACAGTTGCACTAATCTTGTGCTAATCTCCCAGACTTCGACTTTCGGAATTGACGACACTACTTCAGCCATTTCATTCACCGCGTAGCCTACTCATTTTCTATTTAAACTCGAAAATATAAAAGAAACGCATCACCATATACGGATTAAGCATTTGTTCTTAACCGTAATTGTTAGTATGGTGGTGATAAGCTTCCATTCGGGGTTCGCCCAGGAGAGATCAGGGTTGGGTTAGTGTGGGCCCTTAGATCCCTTCCATTTCAACATTCTATATCACTGTTTCCATTACTTGTCAATCCAGCTCAAATTCTAATATTTTCAAACCGTTTTCTCCCGCCCATAATATCTCCGTACGCATCAAAAATGTTTCCTGGCCCAATAAATTTCTCGCATACTCCCAGCTTTTGTCAAACGGGAGCTTTGGAACAGGGTATGGTCGTCTGCCATTGCTGCTGGAAATGCGCTGGTAGACATGTATGAAAAATGTGGAAGCATGGGCAATGGACCTGAACTGTTTGATAGAATAGCTCAATGAAATGTGGCCTCGACATGCTCGAAATGCACCTGTTGGAAAGGGTTTAAAAACTGTTGATCAAATGTAATCAGCTGTGTAAAGGCAGACTTTGCAATTTTCGTTAGCATCCTCCCTGTGTAGATGTAAAATCTAACACATTAAAATATTTTATTTATTTAAAGTCTAGGACATCATACTTTAATATAGGGGTTACATTGTTTATCTACATAAACAATACAAGAAGGCTGTTTTTATAGAGGTTGCAGCTTCTAAAAACACAATAATTCACTACACGAATAATAAAGAAACTTCTAAATTATATAAATTACCATTTATGAAAATTTACTAAAAACACTAAAAACTAATTTAGAATATATTTCTAAAAAATCTAACTACATATTTGACATTACTAATCTCATTTCTAGTTGAACACTTGTATCATTACCCAACATACTCCCCCTTGATGCTAAGCTGGCTTACAAACTGAATCAATGCAACTCCCATTGTGTAGAATTGTCATCACTATTATACCCGATCTTATAGACCCACAAGGTACATTTCTTACAGAAGCACCGATCTCTCTCCTTCATGAGAGATCACAAGCTTTTCCCCTTGTTTCTTTAACAAAGAGAAAACTCATGACACTTCATCTGCGCACAATTCTTCTTGTTGACTATCATTGCACACTGTTGAAGGATCTATGTCAAAGTTAAACAACAATGGGCTTCAATCTCAACTTGACAACTATTTCTCTGTTGGCTGACATTAATTTGATGAAAGGGTCTCATCTCATGTTGTATTTCTTGCAACACTGTCTACCTCATATGTAGACTTCTGCCAAATGCAAGTCACATTTCCAATGTTGGCGAGGTCATCTCATAACACCTCATCTTTGATCACCTCTCACATGGATCGGTGACATGGCCCTAACCATGTCTTATACATCCCTTTCCTTGGAAATCTTCACACTTTTTGTTCTCATTCTTCATCCTTCCAATATTTATGTGACATTTACATTTCAATTATTACACTGCTCACACGAGTTCTTCACATGAACCTATCACTACAACAATAAACACCAACAAATATCAACCTTTTGAGGTTAATATCTCAATATGCCAATTTTTCACACTTTTACTTAATCTAATAACTTGATAACCTCATCAACAACCTTAAAAGTAGAAATATTCAAACAAACAGATAACTTCTCTAAATGAGATAAATCAACAATCCAATCTCACAAACACGTCAAGAAGAGTCTTAAAAGATCACACTCGTGATCCTAGGCCCTCCCATGAGGGATTTAGGTCTAGGGTAGCTCTAATAACACTTTGTAGATGTAAAATCCAACACACTAAAATAATATTTTTATTCATAACCTAGTATATAACACCTCAACATAGAGGTTACATTTTAATCTACATAAACAATACAAGAAGGAAGTCTTTTATAGAGGTTGCAACCTCTAAAAACACAGTAGTTCACTGCACGACCAATAAAGAAAGTTCTAAAACATCGAAATTAAAATTTGTGAAAATTTACTAAAAACACTAAAAGCTAATTTAGAATATCTTTCTAAACAATCTAACTACATTTTTGAAATTAGTAATTTCATTTCTAGTTGCATGCTTGCATCGTTATCCAACACCCTGCCTGTGCCAAAATGAGAATTTTGGAATGGGGTATAAACATCCACCACATAAATGAGTTTTGTCACATATTGTAGTTGCAAATTCTCTAGTCAACATTTATGCAAAGAGTGGAAGCATAGACAACTCACCTAAACTATTTCACAAAATAGCCCATAGAAATGCGGTCTCATAAAATGTCATTATTGTAGGATATAGGCAAAGGAGGTTTGTTGAAAATGCTTAATAGAAGGGGAATTTTGTAAGCTATTAGCATTGTGTTTCCTCCACTTTTAAACATGTAGCCATTTCAGAAAAGTGGAAGATTTAGAAGTCCTAGTATGGTCATGTCATGTTGGTCTGGTCAGTCTGATGTCTAGGTCTAAGTCTTCCCTAGGATAGGAGGTCTTTGCCGGGTTCCCCTCCCTTTGCCATCTTGTTTTAGCCGGGTGGGTTGCTATTAGAGTTTCATTCCTTTGGGTAAGTTGTAGATCCCAACTCGGCAAAGATTTGTTCTCCATTCAACAATTAAACACAGGCTTGCGGGATTTTGGAAATCATCTTCTCCACTGCGGGTTTCTACCTGCGAAGTTGATTTTCTGTGAAGTATGAATGACAATGATTGCAGAAGTATATTATGAAAGAAATGGCCTTGGCTAGTGAAAATTGTTACCTAAAGCATAAGAATGGATCCGGGGAACAGTTAAAAGGAAATTTGGATTCAAGAAAGACTCAAAGCGGAGAATTGGAATTCATCTTCTCCGTGGTGGAATTCTACCTGAGAAGGTAATTTTCCGCAAAGACTGAAAAGAAGAGAAGTTTTCACGTGTTGCCGGTTTCGCACCTCTCGGGTGATTTTCCGCAAAGTAGAACTTCACACTGTGCGGATTTCGCACCTCTCATGTGATTTTCCGCAAGCTTAGTTATAATGAGGTGGACCCCACAACAGATTTCTGAAGCACTTTTTCCATTTTCCGAGTAAGAGATAAATGTTTAAATATTGGCTTGGAGATTAAAATAAAGCATTTGCGGAGAAATGAAAATTGCCTTCTCCACGGCGGAGTTCTCACTCATAAAGGGATTTTCCGCAAAGGAAATAAATGTAGTCTTGTGTTAAGCAGAATTCTCCCTCGTGGAGAGATTTTTTGCAAAGGCAAGAAGCGCACCCTGTTCCTGATTTTCCGCAAGCTCAAGGAAAACAGAAAGTAAGTGAAGTTAATGAAAAAGTTTCCGTTAGGGCAACGGGAATAGTGAAAAGACTTCAAGGTATCCGTTAGGGCTCTGCATTGATGGTGTTAACGCGTTTATTCATAAATTCGTTCGTGTGGCGGGAATGCTGAAAATTAACAGTTGCTTTTAGAATTCTATAAAGACAAATGTGCAAATAGTATTTCAATTCACTATTTTCTCTCTTGCTGTTATCCTGCCCAATTCATTTGCATCCTTAGTGCCTTTACTGTGAGCTTTTTTGAAAGCCCTTATTATTGTATAACACAATGGCCGCTAGGTTCTCCGGTTTTGACGGATTGAACGGCATTAAAACCACTCTGTAGACCCTCACAGATACTTCTCTGCATTTTTATGACATGCATGATCTCCAGAAAAGACTGAAAGCAGAGCCAATTCACCCCATTACAGAGAAGCTTAGAGAAAGTGGCTTGATTAAAGCGGCAGGGTTTCCAGTGGCCGTCCAAGCTCCAGAATTGATATACGAATGTATCAACCACTACAATCCGGACACCAGACAGATTATATTGCCGAACGACACAGTGCTTCTATCTATTGATCGTTAGATAGTGGTGAATTGCTTCTGGGTACCTGAGCGGGATGAATTCTCCAATTTAACAGTATCGCATGTGATTTCTAAGTTTTCTACGAAGAAGATGGTGTGGAGGAGAGAAATTATGCACTCATGGTTTCAGAAGCTGCAAGGCGCTAAAGGTAAGGTGCCAAAGACTCTTTTTGGATCGAACCTTAAGCCTGAAATTATTGATATTCTGGTACTCATTCACAGAATGAGAGGTGAGGTCGAAGCCCTAAATTTCAATGAGCATTACTTCTTCATAGTACAAGTAAAATGCTTAGGTACACAATATGTTGATTGGGCTTAGGAGGTAAGTGAAATTCTGTCCAATGCCCTCCGTGCCGCAAAGTTCTACAATACATTTTATATGTCTTCTTTCCTCATCTATATGTTGGCATCACTGCAAATATGGCCGGCCCTTCCGAGATTGGAAGATTTCCCAGATAATGTTAAATGCTATGAATTTTACCCATGTTTGCAATTACATAACAGCTATGGAGATTATGTCTAAGTGAATGATGCTTTCACTATGAGAATTTGCAGGGAATTGCAGGGGTCCCCTGAACGGAGATTCAGTCCAGAAGCGATGGAAGCCATTAGCCAGTTTGGGAATTTCTTCATTCATTTCTCATCATTTTCTTATTTGCCCCTTGCAGCCTTTGATGGATTCCCCTTGAAGCTTCCAAGATATCCAAGTGATATGATTGTGCTGATTGAAATGGTGAGACAAGCGGTGCACGTGAACCTGTTGAGTGCAAGCTTGAGGAAGAAAGGGTATGAATTCTCTATGAAGGTTGGGGATTTCAATTGCGAATCCTGTTCGGATGCCAAGAACATGCTGAAAACATTCGAAACCAGATATCACCTGGAATCATATGGGGTGATCAGGCCTATGTTTGATCCCAAGGGTTATGCAAGAGATTTATTGTAGATTGGAAGCATAGTCAGACACATCAATGACTTTGAAGACTATTTTGTTGACTGCAAAGATGAATTTGAAAGCTATGACCGTGCTTTTCCCAGGTTTACAGTTGAACAGGCGAAGACATATGGTATTAACCTGGATATTGAAGGAATCAAAGATGATGGCCAGAAAATGTATAGCAACACTTATCTGAACAAAATTAGAAACACCTCCATTAGTTTTGAGCCTAGTGGAGAAGTCACGGAGGACTTAGAGACAGTGAAGGCAAAAATTATCAAGAGGACGGGAAAATGGGTTGAATGGACAGCTAAAAAGAAACGAACAAAAAATGCATCTACTCAAGCATCTCCATCAGTAGCTGCTTCATCCTCCACTTAGGGGACCACTACAAGTGTTATGCCAGCAATTTCTCAAGGACCCGCTCAGCCTGCGGGAGGAGGTGACCAACCGCCAGACAAGAGTATTCCATTGGATAAGACTTGTCATGATGGTTCCCGACCAGTGATTGGGACCCAAATGGAAGAGAAGAAAGAAGAAGAACTGAAATATAGTGCAGCTACTCCTGGCGCCACTCCGATCTCATCTTCTCAGGTTACTCCAGTGCCTTTGCCTCATCCTAGTCCTAGCACTCCTGTGAGTGTAACATTGCTACCCGTGGACAGTTCTCCAGTGCAAGTTGTGGATTTGGGAGATGAAGAGAGTAGTAGTAGTGAGTCTTCAAAATCAGACGGAGCAGCTAAGCAGACCGCCGGGACAAGCCAAGCCCCTCCAGAGTTGGTCCCTCAAGTCTCAAAAAATCCTTTTGCCACACCTACAGTAGCAGCCATCCCAGTTAAAAAGGAAGATGTTCAGCATCGATTCACTGGGGATTGCATCTCAAGTAATAAGTACTAAGTCATGGCTGGAATACACCCTGGAGAGAAAGAAACGAAGGAGAGAAGAGAATACTCCAGCAAAGGATGCTACTCCCCTTGCGGTATAGTCTGGATCAGCACTGGCCCAAGCCAAGAAGCAGAAGTCACTGTCAATATTAGGCCATGATCCAGCCACAGGTCACTTGACCATGGAGATA
>MU228323.1:1162086-1196030 GCA_018584345.1 Thuja plicata | reverse complement strand
AAACCAGGAAGCAATAGAACCAACAGGTGAACCCCCCATAATGCTGAACTGGGAGAGGTGACAGGAACACTGAAATGCAATGCCAGAAACATCTGCAAAAGAAGAACCAGGAACACCAACAGTGCAACAGAAGCACACACACAGGATAAAAGGTGGTGTCACAGACACATACTACATGGGCTAATGTCATGGAAGGTATGCTCACTTGACAAAAGTGGATGCGCCTAAAGCGGCAAATGCATCATAATCCCCCCATGGCACTTTATAACACAGTGCGAGTACATCAACCGAACCAGGTGTACAAGATCCAAAAATGCAGAAGAAGGCACTTTATCTCAGTGTATTTATAGAACAATGATGCAACAGAAGGAGCATGCAAGCTCAGAATTCAGAAAGAAGAGTGAGCTATGAACTCAGAAGAAGAGATCCCCGGACCTGTAGAACCAAGCACACCAATAGAGGGCATAAAATACAAAACTCAGAGGAGTGAAAACCTAGAGCAGAATCTAGAGAAATAACCTCTTCCATTGAATAGAACACTGAATCAGCTTTTCAACAATATCTCGTTTGCCGAAAAAGGAGTCCGGATGAGCCAGATATGACTCCCGGAAGGCAAAAAGAGACATCAAACTTCAACAGCAAAAATCACTATCAAAACAGTGGAACCAAAAACCCTAACCTCCACCATCGGAAAGATCTCAGAAAAAGCTTTCCGACGGTATATGGAAGTCAGAAAATACCCCCGTATCCTCCCTACAGAGTGAAAAAAGCCTAGTAACCCCAAAATGCCCTAAAAAACATAAAATAAGCCCCAGGGGCCAAAAAAATTTGGGCCCCCGGGCGCATGGCGCGCGCTGGGGGCTTAACCGTGGCTCACGATTCTCCATAGGACCTCGCGGTTAGTGTTTAAAGCCCGCGGGGGCTGGCGGAGCGGAGCTTGGGCCGCGAGCGGCGGTCACAGAGAGGAGGTGACGCAGAGCGCCACTGGGAGGCGGGGAAGCCGCGGAGGCGGCGAGTGTCGCGGGCCGCGCAGTGCAGCGAAGGCGGAGGGGCCGCGGAGGGCAGTGGGCGGCGGGGGCCGCGGAGGCAAGCGGCGGCGGGCCGTAGAATGAGCAGGGGCGGCGGTGCGGAGGCCGCAGCGGTGGTGCGGAGGCCCCAGCGGCGGCGCGGTGGCCGCAGGGCTGAGCGTGGGCGGCGCGCCTTAAAAAACAAAGGAAGCGCATAAAAAATGCCAAAAAATCATATAAAAATGATTTTTTTTACAATTTTTTTTGAAACTCGTGTCCGTACGGCCCTTGAGAGGCCAAAAAAATTTGCCTGATGCCCCGGTGTCCAAAACGGACAAGCTTTATATGGATTCTAGGGTTTTTGGGCCTTCTGGACGTAATGGAAGTGTTCGTTTGGGCCCAAAATGCCTCCAAAAATAGAGACGCCCCAGAACCACTAAAAGAAGCCGGAAAGGCTTCTAAAACCCTCTGTACTTCAATAAAAATAGGAACAGCGAACAGCAGATCAGCTCTGATACCATGTAGGATTTGACAAATGTCAAATCTTCCCAAGAAACTTGCATGCAAACACTGCTACAAGAAAGAAGACAAAAGAGAGAAACATAAGAGAATCAGCTATGGCGGCCGATAGGCCAGAGACTGCAAATACATGTCGACAGAAAATATGTTCTATATTCAACAATGAAATGATTTACAATCTCGATGATTTGAAAAACAAAGCGGTCAATCCTTATAAAGGATACCGAAACCCTAAAAGGGAAACTGCTAGGAAATAGAAACTTCCTAAGTCTAACTTAAGCTAAGAGTAGATAACTAATAATTAACTGATTTTTTTATTAGCAATACTCGACTACTCTAACAAATACTATGAAAAAGATGATTATTAAATGAGGAGAGGTCTCCTTTTAAAGAATAAGAGGCAAAAATCAAAGGCTATGATTAAGAGGCAAACATCCCACCACTTAGGAGGATGTGTTTTTTATGGGGGATTTTTATTTATTTAGTTAAAAGAGGGGTTTTCTTTCAATTAAATAAATTAGAAGAATTTTATTTAATTAAATGGGGGAATTGAATTTAATTAAATAAGAAGAATTTTATTTAATTAAAAGGGAGAAGTTTAATTTAATTAAATAAGATAAATTTTATTCAATTAAAAGGGAGATTAAAGCTTTTAATTAAATAAGATAAATTTTATTTAATTAAAAGGAAATTAAATCTTTTAATTAGATAAAAATGATCAAACCTTAAGAAATATTGAAATAATTGAATTAATTATAATTTGATCAAGGAAATTGATTTGAATTGAAAATGTTCCAAATAATTGATTCAGAAATTTGATAAAATGATAAAAATGATAAATGGGGCCCAAAGTCTAGGTGACCATTTTAGGGTGCATACATTTGCCCCTCTTTGACAAATGTGTGGTCAATTTGGGAACACATGTAGTCAAAGAATTTAGTTGAAGTGTGAGGTCGACTTGGGATCACAAAACAACCCAAACGTGTGGTCAACTTGGGAACACATCAGGACAAAAATAAGCACAATTGAAAAAGACAAAGTCAACACTGAAATAAGTAATTGACATGTCTGAAATAAGAATCTCAAGAAAGACTGATATAATTTAGAAAGCTAAATCAAAGATTGAAGTTTGATAGGTACTGCCCCCTCGTGATCAAAATCAAAATGAGATAAAGGAGAAATAGAAAATTGATAAATTTTGATTAAATTGAACTAAAGATAATGTTCTTGATGCAAGATGAAAGATATAAGGATCACAGAACCAAGGTAGATCATTAAGCATGAAAGATTATGCCCCAAGGTTGAAGTAGAAGAAGAAGAAGAAGAAGAAGAAGAAGTGGGGTGAAATAAAATGGAAGATAGAAGTTTGGAAGAGGTGGAAAGAAATGGAGAGAAGAAAGAGAATTAGCCTTAAGATAGAGAATTCCCCAAAATTAATCAACTATGTAAGATAGAAAATTTTGATTGAGATTACAAAAGAAGATAAGACAATGAAGATCAGAACGTGATCACAGTTGATTAAAATTCCACAAGAAAGATGAAGGAAACCCTCGCAAACACATAATGCAGCCTAAAAATGCAAATTAACATGAATTCTAATAGTGCAAGCTATATGAAAATGCAAAGGTGTACTTGCAATAGAGCAACAAACATAGGATCGTGTGTTCATCATTCATAAGAGAATGTTAAGGAACTTATTTTCATCATTGGGCCATTATTAATAGACATCAGAAAATCACACAATCATCACTAGTCACAAGTGCAACTATGAAGATATGAATGCGATTTATATCAGAAATATCACACAACCCTCACTAGTCACGAGCGCAACTATGAAGATATGAATGTGATGTATATCAGATTTGAAATGTGGAAAGATTCTAACATAAGCTTCAAAGACATAAAGATCAAGATGACTGTGATGTTAGCTTACCCAATTTAATATAGCAAAACCACGCTTGCATCAAGGCATAGAGGCCAGGATGACCAATAGAATGGTTGTGCAAAAATAGTTAAGCAAAAAGCAAGAAGCAAAGAAAAACATGCCCCATGCCCCAAGTCCTCTAGCTATGCATCACAGAGAGACTTATTAGACAAGGACACTCAACAAAAATCAATAACAGTCAGCACACAAGGATAAGATCATGACATAGCTCAAGCATTAAGTGTTGCATTTAAAAATATAAGTGTGTTAACTGATACTGAGTTTCGAGGATAAGGATCGAATGCTTGCAAGAAGGTAAGACCACATCACAAAATGGGGTAAGACCAAACCGATAAGTGTTGGAAAACACTCAATGTCAAGGGTTGTATTGAAAAATACAGTTGGGGAGGTGTTAAAAAAAAACCGTTTGGGAGATGTCCTAAAGACAAACACATCCAAGAGACCAAAGCTAATATAGGTATGCCCCCTAGACAAAGACAAAGACCAATTCCAGACCAAGGTAACAAGGGCAAGGCATGATGGAGAAAGGCTAAGTGTTGAGGTCGCGCGCTAAGAAAAAGGGGTGCAAAGGCCTCAAGTAGCGCCCGTTTCCAGGTTATCACCACTTGGATTTTTTTTTCGTTTTTTCATTTTTTTCAGGACTTTTATTAATTTTTTTGAATTTTTTGCTACCAAGGCGCTTGTTTCCACGTTTTCACCGAGGCACTTTTTCTAGTTTTTTGAATTTTTTGAATTTTTTATTTTTTTGAATTTTTGGAATATATAATTTTTTTAAAGATACATCAAAGCGCCTATTGCTAGGTTTTCACTAAGATGATCATTTTTTCAAGACATTTTCTAATTTTTAGAATTTTTGACAATATATCATTTTTTTGGATTTTTTCAGGATCAATAAATATGTACAGAAGGATGCCCCCAGACAGAATGGGCATCATGGATAGAACTTCTTCAAGTGCAAAATATTGATGGGATCAAGGAGCTATTTTCCCTCCTCTGTAGATAGTAAATAAGCACATGTCTCAAAAGCTGCTGTAATAATATAAGGTCCAAGCCAATTAGGTTCAAATTTACCCTTTTGATCTCTATGCTATTGATTCTTAGGATTTTCACATAGGAAAAGATATCCTACCTGGAACTCTCTAGGGTGAACCTTTTTATTGAAGGCTTTGGACATACGCTTTTGATAGACCCTCATATGGTCAAATGATGCTTGAAGTTTCTCATCTAGAAGTTCTAACTCTTGAATTCTCATGGCGCAGTAGTCTTCATCTGTAACTAAACCATGGAGAGAGACTCGAAGTGAAGGAATCTCAACCTCCAAAGGTAACATTGATTCAGCATCATATGCAAGGGAAAAAGGAGTAGCTCTAGTAGGAGTACGAATACTCAATCTCTACCATTCTTATACACTGGTCTATGCAAAATCTTAAGAATGGTCTTGTTTGATGCCTCTGCTTGACCATTTCCTTGCGGGAAATAAATGGAGGACCAATGTTGTTTAATCTTGAATTTTTTGCAGAGTTGTTTAAGGTCCTTATTTTCAAACTAACCTCTGTTTTCAGTAATAATCTTGGAATGCACTCCATATCAATAGAAAACTATCTTGCCTGAGGCAACAGAAAGTGGGACAGCTTCTACCCATTTAGTAAAGTAATCAGTAGTAGTAATGATAAATTTGTGTCCACCTGATGAATTGGGATGAATTTTCCCAACAAGGTCAAAGGCCCAGCACTGAAATGACCAATGAGAAATAGAAGGAATAAGCTCCCTACCTGGAGCATGTATCAGGTTACCATGTTTTTGACACTTTTCACATGACTTTGCAAAAGCTACTGCATCAATTTGCATCGTGGGCCAATAGTACCCCACCCTAAGCAACTTCGGGCCATGGCAAGACCATACGAGTGTCCCCCACAGATGCCCTCATGAATGTCAACTAACGCTTGATTAGATTCTTCTTTTTCTAGGCATCTAAGAAGTGTTCCATCAAGACCTCTCCTATACAAATCACCAACGATAAGGGAATGACGAGAGGCCTTTCGGGTAAGATTTTGGCATTCAGATCTGTTAAAGGTTTCAGGTATAATTCCATCATGAAGATATGAGTAAATGGCACCATAATGGGAGGATTCATGACCAACAAGGGTACAAATAATATGACTTTCTTTGGAGTCAAAGATAGGGTGATGTAGCTCTTCCACCAAGAATTCAAATCTTGACTCATGTTTCTCTAACTCAAGAAGTGAAGAAAGTGTAGCCATAGCATCAGCTGCTATGTTTTCTGCTCTAGGGATTTGCTGAAATGTGACAACTGTGAAGTATATTTTTAAGGAATCAACCATTTTCTTGTAAGGTACCATCTTCTCATGTTTTGTTTTATATTCATCATTAACTTGGTTGATTATCAGCAATGAATCCCCATAGATGTGTAACTCTGTGATTCTCCATTTGATGGCTATCTTAAGTCCATTTGTTAAAGCTTCATATTTAGAAATGTTGTTTGTACATGGGAACAATAATTTATAAGACTTAGGAATTCTGTACCCATGAGGAGAAACAAACAACGTGCCAGCTTCTGAACCATTTTGCATAAAAGATCCATTAAAGAACATCTTCCAAGTTCTTTCAGTCATATACATAAGATGCTCATCTAGGAAGTCAACTTGAATAGGTGCGTCATGTTTTAATGGGAAATCAGCCAATTGATCTTCTATAGCTTTTCCTTTTATTGCTTTTCTCTCAATGTACTCAATGTCAAATTATGAAAGTACCATCATCCATTTAGCAAGTCTACCTGTGAGGGTAGCCTTACTAAGCAAGTATTTGAGTGGATCTATTTTTGCTATGAGGTGTATAGTATGCACAAGCATGTAATGTCAAAAATTTTGTGAAGAAAACACAACAACAAGGTGAGCTTTCTCAATGCTAGTGTAATTAACCTCATATGAAACAAGAGTACGGCTAATATAGTATATTGCTCTTTCTTTCCCATTTTCATCAAGTTGAGCAAGTAATTCCCCCAAGGATGATTCTGTTGTTGAGATATATAAAATAAGAGGTTTCCCTAGGATAGGAGGCATTAAATTAGGAGGATTGGCCAAGTACTTCTTAATTTGATCTATGCTCTTTTGACAATATTCATTTCAAATACATTTGACTCCTTTATGCAAGTTCTTATTGAAGGGTTGAGCTCTATCTGCCAATTGTGAAATAAATTTCCTTATTGATTGAAGACGTCCCTACAGACTCCTCGTTTGACTAATATTTTTAGGAGGTGGCATGTAAAGGATTGCTTGAACTTTTTCAAGATCAACATCTATTCCTTTTGCTGAAATAATGAATCCAAGTAACTTTCCCGAGGTGACTCCAAATGCACACTTTTTAGGATTTAACCTTAGCTAAAATTGTTCCAAGTGATCTAGAATTACTTCCAAATCATCTAAGTTTGTATCTCTTTGTTTAGACTTGGCCAAGGTGTCATCCACATAATCTTCCATATTCTTATGCATCATATCATGAAAAATAGTTGTCATGGCTCTTTGATAGGTAGCTCCTGCATTCTTTAATCCAAAAGGCATAAAGTTCCAACAATAGGTACCCCATGCACAAGTAAATGCAGTCTTTTCTTGATCTTTAGGAGCTATCTTGATTTGATTGTACCTAGAAAAACCATCCATCAAACAATAAATTTCATAACCCGCAGTCATATCCACTATCATGTCTATATTGGGGAGTGGAAAGTCATCCTTTGGGCATGCTCTATTAAGATCTCTAAAATCTGTGCAAACTCGAATGGATTTGTCATGTTTGGAAACTGGTACAATATTTGATATCCATTTAGCATAAGCAATAGCTCTTATGAATTTTTCTCCAAGGATCTTCTCTAATTCGGCTTTGACTAGAAGAGCTATATGAGGATGCATTTTCCTCAATTTTTGTTTAACTGGTTTGACATTTGGACCTATAGATAAGTGATGCATAAAAAGATTGATGTTCAATCCTGGAATATCTAAATAAGTCCATGCAAATTTGATCTTCTTCATTTGTAAGAACTTAGTATAAGCTTCTTTTTCTGTTGGTGACAAGGACTCAGCCAAGTGCACTATTTGTGGAGCCTCATTTGTACCCAAATTAATTGCTTGTGTCAGCTCAATAAGCAATGAAGATCTATCCTAAAAATAGCTGGGAAGATGATCAAGTACCTCATCCTTAGGTGCCTCAGAGAGGTTTTCACCCTTGGATACATCATTTCTTTTTACTTTTTTTGGTTCTTACACCACCACATAGTGGTTTTCACCATCATAACACCTATTATTTTTATTTTATTTTCTCTTTTTCTTGTGACTAAGGTACTTGATGTCTAGCTCTATCATAATGATAGCCGGTTCGCTGGTGGAAGAGACTACAGGTTCAATGGAATTTAGGTAACAAGCTATCTCATAATCATTTTGGAATGTCAAAAACTCAAGTTTTGTATAGTGTTGGGACCAATCAATAAGGCCAGGATGAATAAGAGGCAAGTCAATGACTGGTTCAAGGCTATAAATATGGATGATATTATCGTTGGTGACTGAAGAGTCAGAGTCTGTCAAGTATCCCTCTAAGCTACCCAAATCAAGATTTGTCCTAACAAGTGAAAAATCATCCACTAAGGCAACATGTGGGTTCAAAACCTCTAATCCCACATGTGACTCATTGGCTAACTAATATTGAGAACTATAAATGTGTACAACATCAACATCTCTATCAACTATTGAGGGCTCTAAAAAGGAGTCCTATTCATACTCATTAGAACTTGTATCTGAACTACGACTAGGATGCTTGCACCATGAAGGCTTGGGACATCAAGATGTTGAAGGTCTAGCTTCATCAAAAGTAGCATTCTCTCTTTCTATTAACTGAGCAAGATTCTTTCTTTGATGCTGTCTCAAAGGATCTTCAATATCTGATTCTTATTCTAAAGTTGCAAATGATGCATGAAAAACTAAAATATCTAAATCTCCCCAAAGGAGAGTAGTGGAAGGGACCCAATCTTCACACATATCTTGTTGATTTGTCAAGTTAGGTTCATACTCTAGTTCATCATCACTTTCCAACTTCTCAAAGAGAGGATTGGTATTTTTTTGCATTTTTCAAATCCTAGACCAACTGGTTTCTTAGACTTGCATCCAAATTGAGCATGATCAAGCGGTTCGGACCTAGCATCCAAATTGTGATTAAGAGGGCCATACCCAGGATAGCCCATATTCTTGACAAATGTATATCCTCTCCCATAATCTTTAGGAGAAGGAGAAAAATTATCATTGTGCTTGTAATTTTCTTCTCTATATATCCAGTCTCTGAAAAATGTTTCTTCTTTCTCATTCTAAATAGGCACTGTTGATTCTACAAAATTATCAAATAATGTCATAGCTGAAGAGGAAGGCTTCATCTCTTTTGAAGGTTTACCATAAGACCTAGGTGAAACTAGCAATGTGGTGAGGGAGTTGAGTTGATACCCCCCATACCAAGGTCTATTTTCTTAAACTTGCCTTTACATTTTGCTAAGGTAGCATCAAAATATTTTGCTTCCCTATTGAGGGGAACATGAGCCCCTACTGAAATTGTATTAACAGATAAAGTGTTATCCCTAGGTATACAAATTTCTATCCCATTGTAGGGGAACTTAACACATTTATGGTAGGTAGAGGGCACTGCTTGCATGTCATGAATCCATGGCCTACCAAGTAAGATATTATACGCAAGGGGTCCAGCATCAACTATTTGAAACAAAATATCCTTTTGAACAGGGCCAATCATAACAGGAAGGACGGCCAACCCCTTGGAACTTCTTTCTACCTCATCATAGGCTTTGATAGTAATTCTCTTTCTGGTATTAATAACTTCTTTAGAATAACCCAATTCTTTCAAAAGATTAAAAGAATAAATATTAAGTCCACCACCCCCATCTATCAACATGCACCTGACACGGGTTCTATGGATCATGACCTCAATATGAAGGGAAAGATTGTGCAGATGGCTCAAAGATTTATCATCATCTTCTGAAAATGTAAGGTAATGAAGGGTAGCAATGTGATTAACCATATTTTGGAATTGATCAATATCTAAGTTGTTGGGGACATTTGCCATATGCAAAGCACCCTCAAGGATTTGTTTATGTCTTGGAGACAACTCTAAAAGCTCAAAGATCAAAATCTGAGTAGGTGTTCTTTGTAACTGGTCAACAAGATTGTAGTTCAATTTAGGATTGACAGTTGGATTTGAGATAACAGGCTTGGATGCCACTTGTTTAGGCTTACTAGATTGACTAGAATTGGGTCCTTTAATGACAACAGGACCTTGACTGTGGGTAACAGCATTAAGGGCTTGAGACAAATTTCTAGAGTTGGGACCCCTTAGCACCACAATAGGTTCTCTATCAAAAATAGGAGGAGAGTCTTCATCTATATCATAACCATAAGGATCTCTTCCACTCATCATGTTAACACTTTCTTCCACAAATTCAACCATGTTGATGGTATTTTTTGCATTGGTATAAGTATAGTTGATTGTAGCTTTGCCATTCTTAGGTTTAGAGGTTTCCCCCTTTTCATGTTTGGGAAAAGGTTCCTTAAATGATGTATGATCAGCATTGGTTTTCAATCCATCTACTGAAAGTTTTCCATTCTCAATGAGATCTTGAACAAGATGCCTGAGTCTCCCACAATTTTCAACATTATGTCCAATACCATTATGATATATGCAAAAGTCATCCTCTTTCCACCACCATGGTTTTTCTTTTGGTATATGAAAATGTGCTGCATCTAGAGGATGTGCCAAATTGCTATCAATAATTTTTTGTAAAATTTTCCCATATGTTTCACCAAGTTTTGTAAACTGACGTCTTTCACTCTTAGGCTTACCTTGGTAACTTGGCTTACTTTCTTGTTGAGTGGATGTATTGAGCTTTGTAGCTTGAACAGTACTAGATAAGTGTAACGTAGGTTGATCTTTATGTTGGGAGGAATCCGCAACTCCATTGTTAACCATTTGTTTGTTCTTATTCCAATATTGGTTCTTCCCTTTATCCTTGTTAGAATTGTTGTTGTTTTGACCATTGTTGTTGTTATTTCCATGTTTAGTCAAAATTCCTTGTTCTCTCAAAACGTCTTCAATTTGGCATGCGGTCTCAACCATGGTATCAAATGAATCAAAAACTATTTTCTTAACTTCATACCGCAATTCAGGGACCAAATTATTAACAAGAATATCAATCCTTTCATTATCAGGAATAGTTCTAGAATAACAAGAGCACTTTCATCTCCATCTTTGCAAGAATGTAACAAAGGACTCTCCTTGATTTTGCTTTAAGTTGCAGAAGTCCAACAAAGTGATAGATCTTGAAATATTGTATGCAAAGTGTTGAACAAATCTTTGAACAAGCTCTTTGAAAGTCTTAACAGGAGGAGTTATCTTAGTAAACCATTCCATTGCTTGCCTCCTAAGACTTCGTGGGAATAACCTCATGAGGTACGAATCATCTTGATGGAACTCAAAGCTAGTGGTATAAAACTGTCGCACATGATCATGTAGATTTCCACTTCCATCATACTTGTCATATTGAGGAATTTCAACCTTTCTAGGAAATTATTTCATGTCCACACTCTTATCAAAAGGATTAGGACAAATCGAGTCCAATGAGAAAGAATTCTTAGGTGCAGACATCTTGGCTACTTGTTTTAGCACTTCATCAATCATTTCCTCTTGAGATGGATCTTGTCTTTTAATCTTCCTATCCACATAAAAGTTGTAAGGGACCTTAGTCCCATTATCAATTAGACTCTTTAGGATCTTATCTTGGTTTTTCTTCACATACTTCTCCACATACTATTGAAAGAATGGCTCTTGTTACATGTGAATAAAATCTTGGGAGGTGTGATCAAAGCTCATATTATTTACTCCATATTGTGAACCATAATGAGCACGTTGGAAAGATGGCTTTGAGCTCCTATGAGGAGTTTGTCTCCTATGATGATCATGTCTAGAAACTCTTCTTCCTTTAGGACTAGGAGATCGTGCTGGTGATCTTGAATGTCTCCTACATCTTGGAGTCCTAGGAGGAGTGGATGGAGGGGAATTGTTTCCACCACTAATATGCATATGGTTAAATGGACCATGAAGTTGTCTAGCCAAGATCCTAGCTTGCTCTTCTTGAAGGGTTTTCCTTTCCATTTCCATTAAAGCTTGTTTCTCCAACTCTAGATGTTTGATTTGCTCTTTTTTATGTATTTGTTCATCTTGGAAAACCTTCTTTTCATGCTCAATCCTCTTGAATATATCACTCATGTAGTTGTTAGATGTTTTAAGAGGTGAGCTTGGTCTTGAATGTTGGAACAAGTTGTTGGTATAAGTTGCATTGATATGAGCATCATGAAGTTCATCTCTTTGTGTCTCATGTTGGGATAACTCACCATCATAAACCGGTCTCTTACCCTTCTCTTTCTCAACCCTTTGATGTGCATCCAAATATCTTGTTGAAATAGGGGGTGAGGTTGGTCTACTATTGTGAGAGGAACCATTGAATGAAAGAGCATGTCCACTCCCTGCATACAAATCCTCATAACATTTATCCATGGCTTCTCTCTCTCTCCGAGTCATTGTGTAACTCATATCCATAGAAGAGTGAGAACATGCTAAGGGGATACCCAACTCACTAAGGTGACTCTTGGAATCAAACCAAATCTCTAAGGTATTCCTAGGTGATTGATGAAATATGGGTCCTTTTTCCTTATGTCTTTGGCGATTTTGAACTAAGGGTAATTGGTTAAAAACCACTTGAGGTCATTTTCCTTGATTTACTTGATATCTTGTTGTAACTGGCATGAAAGAAAAGGGTACTAGTTGATAGGATCACCCTAAGAAACATTGGTACCAAACTAGGATAGAAAAGGCATTAACTTGTCCAAAAAGAGGTGATAAAATAGAAATTTGCAGATAGGAATAAACCAACACTACCACACTGGTGCCCAATAACTTTGGGTGAATACCCTAGCACATATGGACCAGGAGGATGGTCTTACCCAAATTAACTTGAAATTGAAATTGTATGAAAGTGAATGGACAAGAGACTACCCAAACTCTCCAGGTGTGTTATCAAAGGATTTAAAGGTTTATCTTTTCAACAAGGATAGTTTGTAGCTTACCAAGTGCCAAGAAAGGTCACTTGTGGAATCAAAGATTGCTAATCCAAGAGGTAAAATGCAAGAATCCTAAGCAAAACAAGCTTCTAACAACAGGGTGAGTAATCCAATCTGACCCACATCAACCCAAAAAATTGAAAATGACAGGACAACAAGCTAAAACAAGCTCAAAAATTATGATAGCACTGGCTGATTGATGGGCAGTTTCACATGAGGAAGTGCCTGTCCTACGTGAGGAAATGCTCTGTCACGCACAGAAATGTGCGGCTGCGTGACAAAGTGCACCGAACAACATGAGGAAACAAAACAGACAGGAAAAATAGGAAACTGCAACTGGTGTTAGGTTTTGCACAAGGAAGTACTATAGACCGTGTGAGGAAGTACAATGAACCGCATGAAGAAACAATTTTATCATGCGGGAAAAGGATGCAAAACTTAGATTTCATGTGTTTTAATTGTCCAACTAGGTACATTAACAGATTTTATCATTAATCAAGCACGTAAGACAACAATCAAGGAGTTCAAGCAGTCAATGTCTTCAAACAATGAGCAAGGGACAAAGCAACCTTGCGTATAAACATAGATAGTGTCATAGTATTTCTAGTCCATAAGAATTCTACTTGTGTATGTTCTTAAATGTTTTCCAATCACGCACATAGTCTTATGAAAGAAAAAGTTTGTTGCACTATCGTTCTTAGTAATGGCTTGACTCTATAACTTTTATAATCTTAAGTGGGTGAAATTCAATCCCGGTGCACCGAGGTTTTGACACAATCTGAAAATTTAATCAATCAAGAGCTGCTGAGGAGATCTGACAACCCACAAGAAACTACACCCATGGAGACTTCTTCCACAAGGACATTTATATAGTGGTTGTCACTACCATGGCAAAAATGGCTATTACCACTTGAGGTTCCATCCACGTGGTTGACCCATTAAAGGGAATGTCCACTATGGTTAACCCTCTCTAACAAGGAAGACTCACAATATGGACTACATGGGGACTTAGTTCAGATTCAAGGGTTCCAAGTTTCTGATTCTCCCAAAAGGGAAAAGAGCATAATCCTCTAGCCTCTTCACCTCACCAAAACATAGAAAACATGATTCATTGACCCACTAATTTGAAATCATCTCATTCAAGGCTCACACAACAACAAATGACACCAATCCCCCAAAGAGAGAAAGGTATTGCCAAAAGTTGAAGTCCAAACAAAGTTGACCAATGAGATGGAAACAAAATCCTTCTCTACCTACAACGGGATCTATCATCAAGAAGAGCTTCGCATGTAAAACAAGTGAATCAAGCCCACTCTCTCAAGATCGCCACAAATAGTGTTCATAGGGCCTAATTACTATGTGAAACATATATGCAAGAAAGCAAATCTATGTCCGTTTTAGAGCACCAATTTGGAAATGTGATCTATGAAAGCAAGAAACACTCAAGCTAGACACATAAGATGTTCATTTTAATTCCCAAATACAAATGTTATAGAGAGAAACAAAATACCTCAAATCGAAAGCAACGTGAATCATTTTGTTGTTTATCCACGCAAGTCCATCTCAGCAACAACAACAACAAAAACAAATCACAAACCACTAGAAACAATAAACATTAGTGGTTAGCACAAAAATTTAGAGATATAATCGATATAGCAATGAAAAAAACTCTCTATTATGAAATATCGCACGAAGAAATGATAGAGCCGCACGAGAAAATGACAGTTTCGCTCGAGAAAATAGAAAGTTCGCGCGACAAAATACACTGTCGCGTGACAGAATGCACAGAAAGTACAAAATAATAGAAACAACAAACTAGTCAAAACAGACCACTGATGCCAAATCTGGCACGAAGAAGTCCTTCAAGCCACGCAAAGAAACACCAGATCTGGCACAATCTCACTTGAAAACAAGCAAAAGCTCGTGCAAACTTTCTCTACAGACAAAAACAGCAAGTATGGAAAAGACATAAATTTTGGATCCAAAAATAAAATTGACTAAAAATAGCTATAAAGACAAGAAACAAATCTTCTACCCCACGGTGGGCGCCAAAAATGTGTGCATAAATGTTGACACACTTCTATGAATCATTCCATCCAGGGTTGCTCAAGAATGAGGCCTCAAATATCGATCCATAGCTCTCTAGTCATGGAGTGCAAAGGTGTGAAATGGAGGCCCTCAGATTGACCTAGTTGTGCATATGCAAGTACACCATGAAATGAGAGATTCAAATACATGAAAATGAGATCTACTCTATATGATAACAATGCATGAAAGGAAATTAATCTAAATGATAACAATGCATGGCTAAATCTATGAAAGGAAATACAAATGCAAGATTAATGTATGAAAATAAACATGAATCTTATCTACATGAGTAGCCATGGATGCAAGAAGAAGAAGACAAGAAGATAAAGAAGTTGCAATATCCAAGCCAAAGTGCTCAAATGCTCCTCCAAAATTGCTCTCCAAACCTGCAGCATAACAATACTATGAAAAAGATGATTATTAAATGAGGAGAGGTCTCCTTTTAAAGAAAAGTGAATGATTGAGATTAAGAGGCAAAAATTCCACCACTTAGGAGGATGTGATGAAAAAGGCATTTTTATTTAATTTATTGCCTTTTTCATCAAATAAAGTGCTTTAAGTGGGGATTTTTATTTATTTATTTAAAAGAGGGGTTTTCTTTCAATTAAATAAATTAGAAGAATTTTATTTAATTAAATGGGGGAATTAAATTCAATTAAATAAGAAGAATTTTATTTAATTAAAAGGGAGAAGTTTAATTTAATTAAATAAGATAAATTTTATTCAATTAAAAGGGAGATTAAATCTTTTAATTAAATAAGATAAATTTTATTTAATTAAAAGGAAATTAAATATTTTAATTAGATAAAAATGATCAAACCTTAGGAAATATTGAAATAATTATAATTTGATCAAGGAAATTGATTTGAATTGAAAATGTTCCAAAACATTGATCTAGAAAATTGATAAAATGATAAATGGGGCCCAAAGTCTAGGCGACCATTTTAGGGTGCCTACAATAATCATGGTAAAGGAAGAGATAGAAGATAAAAAGAATGATTAAAGAGAGGGATGATCATAGGAAAATTCCAAAAGATATGAGACAAAACTAAGTTCAAAGACATAAGCCCTCAACCAAAGGATCTTAATTGAACATCCATGCACAAGTCCACAAAAACAAAGAAAAAAAAAAGTAAGAAAAGAAAAGATAATAAACTCAACACACACAAGAGGTTAGTACTAAAAATACCACTCTAAATCAACTAGTGAAATAAACCTTCATCGTAAATGTCCCATCCACTAATATCATATATGTAAAGGTATTGCAATATAATAAATGATCAAATATATAGGGAAAGGGAACCACCAAAGATGATTCAAATTACATGATCTAACCCACTAGTATAGAAATGAGAGCATGGAAAGAAAGAGGGACACCATGAATCCAACACGACAGCAAGTTGTATTATACTATGTGATCCATGTGAAGAGAGAATAAGGAGAATATTAGAAGGGATAGAAAGTTGTGTTATGTTATTTCTACTCATCCCAGAGAGAGAGTGAAAGGAAAATTTATTGTTTAGAAAGTTGTCTTACGCTAGTAGCTTCTACCTTGAAAAAAATTCACATGAAGGTGGCTTAAAAAATGCTTTTCACACAGGGGTGCCTTGAAATGTTTTTGCACACAATAGAAGCCCAAAAAATAGTTCTGCATAGGGGAAGCTTGGGGATCAATCTTGAAGATAATTAAACAAACATTTGTATATATTGTACAAGGGATATCGTATGTATGTCCCCTCCTTATGATGGAAACATAGGTGACATAATAAGGAAAGATAATCAAGGATACCTACTTGAAACAACAAGAAGATATCCCTAAAACAACAATGTATGTCATACACTTATAAAAGAGGGATGAATCTTGTAAGATAAGATAATAGATAATCCTGAAAGGATATTCTGTTAGTGGGAAGACAACCTTGAAAGGATGAGATCTTGTTTGCAAGACATCTACCCTAAAGAGGAGTTCTTGAACAAAGATAGCATCTTCAAGACAAAGAGGGGAAGAAAACAAGTATGCACCCTTTTAGCCCCCTATTTCTAGGTGAAAAGGGTATTATTGATGATGAATAGCATACTTTTAAACACAAAGAAAGGGAATTTGTTTATGATGAACATAGTTTTACAAATAAAGAAGAGGTAATGATCAAGGATACACACCTCTTGCATAAGAGAGAATCTTGATTCAAAAAAATGATTCTTTATAGGAAAAGAATTTCACATGAAAAATAAATGCCATTATACTAAGGAAAGTAGATCCTTAGAAAAGAGAAACATAGGAAAAATAAATAAAACCTTGACCCCCAAGTGGGAAGGCAAGATTAAATATGTGATTCATGGGCTAATGATAGTTACTTCATAATATATGCCATTCAAAGGAAAATAAGATGAAAACCTAAGAGATCACTTAATGTAAAATGGACATATTTACTCTAGAAAATACATCACGTTATAAAGTAAACAAGTCATCAAGGAAAGAGGTGAATAAAATGGAAGATTATTTTGAGATAGAGATGTCCTTTGAGACATGAAAGAGATTGTTAAGAAAATATGTAATTATCTTTCATGAAACAAAGTATCTCATAACATAAGGATGTACCATAATTAAATAATACCAATCCATTAAGAGATGAGGAAAAGAAGAGGAAAGATGGATGACACTTTACATCAGCTTAGTGGTCAACCAGATTATACAACACATGCAGTTCCAAGAAAGGAAGAAATTTTTAGGAGGATGTCAATCTCATCAAAGAGAAAATTCTAAACAAGTCCATACATGGGAGCACATCATAGTATAAAAGGGATGATCAAGAAATAGATAATGGATCCTTTGAAAGAAGATAGAAATGTGACATAATGATTCCTTTCCCCCATTGAAGGGATCAAGAAGTAAATTCCTATTATGATGCCCTTAGTGCAAATAATGCAAAGAATCTTCCATAATAGAGAGAAAAATAATAGGAAAAAGGATATGATAAGGTATTTCTTTGATATCAATAAAATGTAAAAGATTGGGTGTTAAATGAAGAATTCATCGATCAACTAAATCCTGAACAAATTATCTATACTTAAATCAATAAAAAAAGAGAATGTTTGTTACTATGATGAAAGAAATACAAAAATTCAACATTAATATATCTTTGGTTCTTTGGAAAATATATATAGGAATCAAATTATAGAATCATATTTATTCCTCTAATATATTATTTTGGCTAACACTAAGTGGTGATCAAAATGTTGAGGAATAGTAGGATTTGGTAAAATAATCTCAAGGGGATGTTTTAGTTGAGATGATGAAGGTAAAGGGTTATCATGAGGAGTAAAACCTAGACCACATGGGATCAATAGGGACCTTAATGCCTTGTTCATTAATAAGATTTCCTTAGCCCTTATATCCTTATTGACTAGTGATATTAAATCCTATATTTTAAGTATCTTTTAGTGTAGAAGGTGGAGGAGGTTGATTTGGAACATTATGGATGTGTGGTATAGGGAGGAATAGGAGAAGGGATATTCTCTCTAGGGAGAGTCCTATTACTATTCGCATAAATTTTAGGTGGAGAAGAAGAAGAAGGCTTATTATGATCTTCATGACTACTTAATATTACTTTTGGAGAGTATCCATAAAGAAAATATTTAACATCAAGATCATACATAATGCTTTAAGGGAAACATTTTTTTCTAAAATCATCCACAGAAGTACACAAACTTAACTCTCTAATATTATCCATTAAAGTGGGCTGAGGAAGAGGAGATCTATGTCTCACTAAAATGGGGTCATTAGGAGCTATATCTCTATATTCATGATTATTAGGACTTAGTGGAGTATAATTAAGAAGATTAGTTGTAGGTTCATTGACAAATAACCTTATGTAATCTACATATTCCATGCATCTTGTTAAGAGTTGAAGAAGTAAAACACATGAAATAATGATAAAGGTATTTAAATATGCCTTATAAGAAAGGAAAATATTTTTTAACCTCATAATACCATAAGAAAGAATACCATGAAGAAATACAAATATCATAAAATGCAAGAATTTGTGATTCACTCAATGTGATTGATAAAAAGAGGTAAGGAGGAATGTAACCACATGTTATAAAACAATAATCTAATCTAGCGAATTCCATAGTTAATGAAATATAAGATGGTCAAAATATGAGTGGAAATGTAGAAAAGATGGTGATTAAGAAATATCCACAAAGTAGATCTAGATGTATAAAATATAGTAAATGCATACCAAGGAGATCATGCAAAGAGTATCTAACCACCAAATCAAAGGTATGTATGAGTTTCAGGTTCATTAAAATGTATAGAAGAAATTGGTGAGAAATGATGAAGTGCATATCACTCAGAAAGATCTTTCATACATTTGAATACAAACTTACCCTTAAGAAAAATCTGATTAGCACAACCAAAAGGATGAAGTGTGCTAATGCAAGATCTATGGCCAAAGGGGATTTGGATTCCTAAGAGGGAGATATAATATGACATGATAAAGTACAAAGGATAAATATGATCTAATAAATTAAGTGCAAAGGAAAATATCAAAGAATAAGTGCACCTAGAAATGAGAGGAAGAGGATGGTACTTTGAATTTTACTATTGCCAGAATCTCATAATCAGCTGTAACTTTAAATCTGGAAAGAAGGGACCTGTATCCTTTTTCACTTGAATTTCCACTATGAAATGGAAGCCCGACATGTTGAATTTTTGTGAACAAGTCAACTTGTGGAGAAAAAGTGGACTGGTCGACTTGTTCATTGAAAAATATGATGAAATTGTTCCAGATTCTACAACTATACTTGTTCTTCCCAGATCAAAGTCTAAGTAGTGCAACCTCTTCCCGCACACAAAAAATGGGGAAGAAGGCTCAAGAAAAGAGTTTTCCTTAGTCAAACCATTTTTTAGGAATAAACCTTTAAATGAAATTAAATAAATTAAAAGTGTTCTATCATATAGCAAAGGCTAGATCTAAACAATAAAGTATATCATACCTTATAGATGTATTTACTTCTGTAAATGTGGTAAAGTATGTTTATCCAATATCTTTGAATAAACAAAAAAAAACTCAAAAGGAAATTATGCAAAAGAAAACCTCATGAAATAGATGTTGTAATTTTCCTCAATGCTTAATTAGAGAAGAGGGACAAGGATGACGCTTAATGGATAAATGTGGATCTCCTTCCTTGGTAGAAAACTCCTTTTCTTGGCATCCAATGGGGAAAAGAAGCTAGGTCTATGGAAGAGAACACCTTGATTCCATGAGGATGAATATGTGTATGTTTCCATGGATCTTGGAGGAATGGAGACTTGGAGAACTTAAATTGGATGTTTGCCTTCAAATATTGAATACAAATCCATAGTTATATAACTTGATTACTTGAATGATTGAATGATTTCACTTGGTTATAATATCATGTTCTACCTTCATGAGAAATGAAGAGATACAAGGTCCTTTTATTGTGAATTTGAGATTTAACTTTGATCTAGGTCGAAAAAAATTGAAAACCTAGGAAGAAGACCCTCGCACTGGGTGGTAGGAAAAATTTGAACCAAAAAGCGCAGGGACATGTCGGCCAGTCAACTTGTCCCCAAGAACAAGTTGGCTAGTCAACTTGTCCCTGGGAATAAAGTGACTCGTTGACTTGTCCCAAGAAAAATGGGCTCAAATTTCATGGGGATATTGGGGAAGGTGAAAAGAAGCTAGGGTGTAAAATGCAGGTTGTTGCGGGGTCAGAGCAGATCCTAAAAGAAAATAATAAATGAATAGGTCCTAGGTGAAGAAATGAATTATGAGATTGGATAGAAAATTGGAAATCAATCCTAGAAGAAAGACCTAACCTCAATTTCAAGAAAGATTGTAGAAGGAGGAGGAACCATATTCAAATTAGGTATACATTAAATCACATTCTAAAGTCCTACGATAGAAAATAGACTAAAGTAGGCAAAAAATGGTCCCAAAATAAGCAAAAGTTAGGTTCTTAATTTTAGGACGAAACATTTAGTCCCCACTATAGTAGGATTATGAGACAAGTTGATGCTCATAGTAAAGTAATACATAGAAGAGAACAAGAATGATGAACGAGATGGATGGTCATGGGCAAATTAAAAAAGAAATGAGACATCACTAAGCTCAAAGATATAAGCCTCAAAAAAAGGATCTCAACTCAAAATCCATGCCTAAGGGCACAAAAAAAAAAGGGGGGGGGGGGAAACAAAGACAATAGCCACAACACAAAATGGGATAGTACTAAAAACACATCTCCAAATCAACTAGTGGTAGAGACCTTGATCATAAATTTGTCCCATCCACAAATATCATATTTAGAATTTATTTCAAGAATATAAATGATCACATAAAAAGTGAAAAGGAACCACCAAAGATGATAATAACTCCATGATCTAACCCACTATCATAGCAATGAGATAATGAAAAGAAAGAGAGAGACCATGAATCCAAAGGACTAGAAAGTTTTATTGTGTTAAGTGATCCATGGGAACAGAGAATAAAGAGAATAATAGAAGGGTTAGAAAGTTGTGTTATCAGAGAGAGATCCATAAATAAAAATTTGTATATAGTGTACAAGGGAGGTCATATGTATTCCCCATCCTTATGATGGCAGTGTAGGTGACATCATAAGGAAAGAGAATCAAGAATACCTACTTCCAACAAAAAGAAGATATCTTTAAAAGAACAATGTATGCCATACACTTAGAAAAGAGGAATAACTCTTGTGAGCTAAGAGAATATATAATCGTGAAAGGATATTTTTCTTGTGGGAAGAGACCCTTGAAAGGAAGAGATATTGTTTGTAGGACATCTACCTTCAAGAGGAATTCTTAAACAAAGATAGAGTTTGTAATACAAAGAGGGAAAGAGAACAAGAATGCGCTCTTTTATCCCCCTATTGCTAGGTGAGAAAGGTATTCTTGATGAAGGATAACATAAATTGAAACACAAAGAAAGGGAATTTGTTTATGATGAACATATTTTATAAATAAAGAAGAGGCTATGATCAACAATGCACAACTCTTGCATACTGGAGAATCCCAAATCAAAACAAACAATGATTTATAGGAAAATAATGTCATGTGATTAAAAAAAAAACTAATATACTATTGAAAGTAGATCCTTAGGAAGGATAAATATAGGAAAAAAAATGAAAACTTTCCTCCCTTGAGTGGGAAGGAAAGATGAAATATTTGATACATCTAATGATCTAGTTACTTCATGATAGATATGTCATTCTAAGAAAAATAAGTTGTAAATGAGAGAGATATCCTAATGTAAACAAAACCTATTTATAATAGAAAATACAAGATGTTATTTAAAGTAAGAAAGTCATAAAGGAAAGATATGAATGACATGGAAGATTATTTTGTGATAGACATGCCCTTTCAGGAATGAAAGAGATTGCTAAGAAAATATGTAAGTATCTGGCATGAAAAAAGTATCTTGTAACAAAAGGATGTACGATCATGAAATAATACCAATCCATGAAGAAATGATACAAATAAGGGGAAAGAGGGATTGTGCATTATTTCAGGTTAGTGGTCAACCCAATTATACAACACATGCACTTCTAAGCAAGAAAGAAATTGTAAGGAGGATATCAATCTTATCAAAGAGAAAATCCTAAACAACATGTCAATACATGGGAGGAAATTATAGTATAAAAGAGATGATTAGAAATTAGATAATGGATCCTTTGAAAGAAGAAAGAAATGTGAGATAATGATTCATTTCCCCTAGTGAAGGGAACAAGAAGGAAACTCCTATTATGATGTCGTTAGTGCACATTACACAGATAAAACTGCATAATGGAGAGAAACATAATAGGAAAAAATATATGCTAAGGTATTTCTTTGATATCAAGGAAATCTTAAAGATCCAATGTTAAATGAAGAAGACACCTATCAACCAAATCCTGAACAAATTGTCTAGACTCAATATAATCAGCAAGAGAATGTTTGTTACTATGATAAATGAAACAAAAAAAATTCACCATTAATAGATCTTTGGTTCTATGAAAATGTATATAAGGGAACTGGATTTTATAATCATATTTAATCAACTAATAAATTCTTTTGGCTAATGTTAAGAGGAAATCAAAATGTTGAGGAATGGTAAGATTTGGTAAAAGACTGTCAAGGGGAGATTTTAGTTTAGATGAGGAAGGTAAAGGGTTATCTTGAGGAGTGAAACCTAGATGACATGTAGTATTTTGTAAATGAGGATCAATAGGGGCCTTAATTCCTTGTTCATTAATACCAAGTCCTAAGCCCTTATATTCTTGTTGAGCAGTGATACCAAATCATTTATTGTAAGTATCTTTTAGTATAGAAGGTGAAGGAGGTTGATCTTGATATTTATGGAAATGTGTGGTATAGGGAGGAATAAGAGAAAATGTATTCTCTTTAGGGAGAGTCCTATCATAATTCACAACATTTTAAGCTGGGGAAGAAGAAGAAGGTTTATTATGATCTTGATTACCTCTTAATATTAATTTTGGAGAGTATCCAACAAGAAAACACTTAACATCTGGATCATACATAGAGAAGTTTTTTTTGAAATCATCCACAAAATTAGACAAACTTAATGAATATTATCTAGTAAAGTGGGTTGAGAAAATGGATATCAAATTTTTACTATAATGGGTTCATTAGTAGCTAGATCTCTATCATCATTATTATTATGCCTTAGGGGAGTAGGATTAAGAATATTAGTTGTAGGCTCATTGGCAAGGCCCTTATTGTTACAATCCACATTTTTCATGCATCTTGTTAAGAGTTGAGGAAGGAAAACACATGAAATGTTGATAAAGGTCTTGAAATATGCCTTTTAAGGAAGGAAATTATTTGTTAACCTCATGTACTACAATATACAAGAATACAATAAAAGAATACAAATATCATAAAATATAAGACATTATGATTCACTCCATGTGATTGATAAAAAGAGGTAAGGATGAATGTAACCACATATGTTATGACACACCAATCTAATTTAGTGAAGTTTATAGTTAATGAAATGTAAGACAAAAATTAGAATAGAAATGTAGAAAAGATAGTGACTAAGCAATGTCCACAAAGTAGATCTAGATGTATACAATGTAGTAAATGTATAAAAGGGAGATTATGCAAAGAGGATCTAACCACCAAATAAAAGGTATGTAGGAGAGTCGGGTTCACCAAAATCTATAGAAGAAAATGGTGAGAAATGCTAAAATATAGATCGCTCACCAAGATCTTGCATACATTGGAATACAACCCCACTCTTAAGAAAAATATAATTAGCACAACCAAAAGGATGACGGGTGCTATTGAAAGATCTATATATGACCAAGAGGGATTTGGGTTCCTACGAGGGGGATACAATATAATATGATAAATTATTATAAAGGATAGATCTGATCTAATAAAGTAAGTGCAAAGGAAAAGATGGAAGATTAAGTGCACCTGGAAATGAGATGAAGAAAATACTAGTTTGAATAATAATTTGACTATTGTCAAAATCTTGAAATTAAGTGTAACTTCATATCTGGCAAGTAGGGACCTATATCTTTCTACACCTGAAATTCCACTAAAAATTGGGAAGGACAAATTAACTTTTTGGAAACAAGTCAACTATTGGAGAATAAATGGACTAGTTCCTAGCAAAATCTAATGAAATTGTCCTAGGTTCTGCAACTATACATGTTCTATCCAGATCACAAATCTCAACTCCACAACCTATTCTTGCACACAAAAAAATTGGGAAGAAGGTTTAAGAAAGGGGTTTTCCTTAGTCAAACCCCTATTTAGGAATCAACGTTAAAATGATATGAAATAAATGAAAATCATGCTATCATGTAGAATAGGCTAGATCTAGATAATCAAGTATATCATACCTTGCAGATGTAATTACTTCTTTAAATGTGATCAAATATGTTGATGCAATAGCTTTGACTAAACACGTAAACCCAAAATAAAATTGTGCAAGAACAAACATCATGAAATATATTTTCTAATTCACCACAATGCTTGACTAGAGAACAGGGAGACAAATGAAGCTTGATAGATAAATGTGGATCTTGTTCCTTGATAGAAAAATCCTTTGGTTGGTCTCCAATGAGGGAAAGAAGCTAGGTCTATGGAATAAAACACCTTGATTGCATGAGGATGAAGATGTGGATGTTTGAATGAATCTTGGAGGAATGGAGCCTTGCAGATCTTGAATTGGATGTTTTCCTTCAAATCTTAAATCTAAATCCTCAATTGCTTGAATGCTTGCACTTGGTTATATTATCATGTTCTACATTCTTGCAAAATAAGGAGATATGAGGTCCTTTTATAGTGAATTCAGGATTCAAATTTGATCCAGGCCTACCATAATTGAAAACCTAGGTAGAAGACCTTCGCATCGAGCTCTGGGAAAAATTTGAGCCAAAGAGCCCACGAACAACTTGCCTAGTTGACTTGTCCTCAGGAACAAGTTGGCCCGTCGACTTGTCCCCAAGAACAAATCAACTAGTTGATTCTTCCCAGGAAAAATGGGCTCAAATTTCATGGGGATGTTAGGGAAGGTGAAAATCAGCTAGGGTAGAAAATGTAGGCTACTTTGGGGTCAGCGCAGATCCTGAAAGTGAAAAAAAATGAATAGGTCCTAAGTAAGAAAATAAATTATGAGATTGGATGGAAAATGGGAAATCAATCCTAGAATCAAGAGCCAACCTGCAGTTCCAGCAAGATTGAAGAAGGAGGAGGACCCATACTCGAATCAGGTATGCATTAAAGCGCAATATAGAGTCCTACAATATTAAACACACTAAACTAGGAACAAAATGGTTCCAAAATGAGTACAAGTTAGGTGCTTACTTTTCATGATGATACAATAGATATTAACAAGGTTATTTAATTTATATTCTTAGTCCCTCCATATAAGGCAGGAACTAATGTTTTGGCTTAACAATTTTGGCATTAATTCCTTACAATTATGATGTTAAGATTAAAGAGTTAATAACAACTTTACACTAAATCCTTACCTATAAGTTTTTATTAATGAATTTTTTTTTTTTTCTCTAAATATTAAATAATTTGGTGTTCATTCATATACACGAGTTATTTGAGGCTTACATATTTTAACTAATTTGTAGCAAGAATTTTATTTTTTTATTTGTTTGTACTATATACCACAAGCACATTAAGTTAAAACTGAAAAAGTTATTTTAATACTAGAAACTTATAACAAAAACAATATTTCTCCAAACTTAGAACCTATTAAATATTCTCCTTATTACAAATACAATATTCTCCACACTAGAACCCATTCAATGTTTTTTTTATTACAAATACAATATTCACTAAAATTAGAATCTATCATAACTTTAGAACCTTCTTATTACAAACAAATTAAAATGAATGTATTTAGAGTTGAACTCGCCATTGGAAGTACACTTAATGTTCAAATAATGAAAATGCTAAATTAAAAGCTACGCACAATATAATTTATCCAAAAAAATTTATAATAAATGAAGTTTTAATTATAGCAATTATTTTCTTTATTGTAATGGTTTTTTACTGCCTTATAATAAAAATTATTTTCCTTATTTATATTAAACTTTTAAAATATAAAATTTCTATCTATTAAAATTTGAAGTGTAAAAATATATTTATCTAACAGCTTTTCGAGTTTGAACGTAGGTATTTTTGGATGAGGAAATCAAAATCAGAAAATAATCAACTTTTTGTTTTACTATTAAAAAAAGTAACTGTTATGGAATTGACCATTAAACGAGTGAGTCCAATTGTTTATGCACATCATCTTCATTTAAATATACAAAAGATTCTGTATTCGCTGCATGTCCGTTTCTCGACCGGCACAAACCAATTTAGAAAAGACTTGACTCACTTTCAGTCGTTAAGAACGCGTGAGAGTCGTAAGAACGGAGTGCGGTCAGTGCGCTGTGAGCTCATTTCTTTATTTGATTCCCTGTAAGTTTCCCATTGAATGAGATGCCTTATAGAAGTATGTTCTTCATTTTACGTCTTACAGTTGGTCAAGGTAATTGAAATTATTTTACTTTTGATTATTTTACAGTTGGTCAAGGTAATTCAATAAGTTTTTAAAAATAAATTAATAATCAATGAAGTAATTTCAAAGTATTTTTGAAATATTTATAATGTTTTTTTAATAAAAATTAAATTTAAAATTTTTTGTGTGTAATGTTATTTCATTTTTATAAAATTGATTTTATATATTTTTAAATAAAAATTCAAATAAAGAATTGTCTAGTTATTTTTTAAAAATATTATATATTCATTATCATTTTATTGTTAAAGATCATGATAATATCTATTTAAAAAATATTATATATTTATTATCATTTTATTATTAAAGATCATGCTAATATTTACTTTTATGGCAGAAAGACTTTCTCTAAAAATAAAAATAAGTGTTCATATTATATGACAGAAAAACTGTTTATCTAGAAATAAAGAAAAACTGTTTCTCTAGAAATAAAAATAAGTGTTCATATTATATGGAGGAAGAACTGTTTATCTAGAAATAAAAATAAGTATTGACATTATTTCTAAAGAAAGAAATGAAAAGAAATTGTTAAAATTATTTCAATACAAAAAATTAAGAAACAAAAGTGAAATGAGAGAGAAAAAAAGGAATTAAAACGAACTATTCACAGTAATAATAATCTTTTGATTTATTTGATACGTAATGACCAAAACAGCTATTGCTGAAACTATGGGCAATGGGATTCTAGAATTTACCGGGCGCTAATCGCTATTCTTGTGCTAATCTCCCAGACTTGGACTTTCGGAATTGACGGCACTACTTCAGCCATTTCATTCATTGCGTAGCCTGTTCATTTTCTATTTAAACACGAAAATATACAAGAAACACATCACTGCCTCGATGGCAATTAAGCATTTGTTCTTAGCCATAGTTGTTAGTATTGAACTACATAATTGCTGTGCTGTAACTTTGGATGGTAGCGATACGCTTCGATTGGGTGCTTCGGTCACTGGCAATCAGACCCTAATTTCCAAGAATGGGACGTTTGCATTGGGGTTTTTCAGTCCCAGTGGAACGAATAATTGGTATGTTGGCATCTGGTATGCCCCCAACTCTCAGAAGGCCATTGTCTGGGTGGCTAACAGAGACAATCCTATCAGAAACAAGCCCGGTGCTCTGAAGTTTTCAAGCGATGGTCATCTTAGATTGCTTGATAGAAATGGCCAGTCAGCTTGGTCACCTGATATTGGCGTAAAAGGATCATTAGCTGTGCTAACGGACTCTGGTAATTTCATTATGCCGGACGCCAACAACGACTCTGTTATTGTTTGGGAGAGTTTTGCCCACCCAACAGATACATGGTTGCCTGGCATGAAGATGTGGAAAGGCATGACGCTAACTTCCTGGAAGAGTTCTTCGGATCCTGCAAGTGGGCTCTTCTCTTTCCGAATGGACAAGTCTCCAGGAAAGACGCAGATGATGATGTTCTTCAACAACACTGTTCCATATTGGTCCAGTGGAGAGTGCATTGGCCACAATCATTTTTCTAAGATTCCAGAATTGGAAGGTCAGAAGAAAGTTCAAGCGTCATGTGTGACGCTTTCTCCTTCAAGAATATATATCAATTTTGGCCTAAACCCGATAGATCATACTGTCACGGGGCGGTTCCAGTTAGATGAGAACGGCGAATTTGAACTGTACTTCTGGATGGATGATGGTAGATGGAGTCTGAGGTGGTCGACATACCGAGGTCAATGCAGTGACTATGAAATCTGCGGGGCAAATGGGCTGTGCAATGCAAATAATGTGTGTAGTTGTGTCCAGGGCTTCAAGCCCAAGCGGGGCTCTCAAGGTTGGTGGTCCGGTGGGTGTGCTCGGCGAAAACCCCTGCAATGCGGACGTATACAGTTTTGGCATGACGTTGTTGGAAATTATATCAGGCCGAAGAAATCTGGATTTAACGGTGGAGGAAAGTAGATTGTATTTTCCTATCTGGGCTTCATCGCAGATTCAGAGAGGAAACATAGTAGGTCTTGTGGACGTAAGGATAGCGAGTGAGGCGGATATGGAGGAGGTAAGAAGAGCCGCTGTAGTGGCTGCGTTGTGCATTCAAGACGATGAGAATGAGAGACCGAGCATGAGTGAAGTAGTGAAGATATTGGAAGGCACAATCGAGGCTCCTGTACCACAAATTCCGAGGTCTCTACAGTTTCTAGTAGGTCAGGTTGGCGACGACAACGATAGCTGGTGTCTACATCCTTCGGTATGAAGAGGTTTCCTACATGCAGAACACTCGCAGTTTTCAAAGGGGAGGTTTACGATAGATATAGGAGTAATCTCCTGTCACATCATCTATTTAGGAGGAACTTGTTGTCACGTTTTCTACTGGCTGTCATGTTTTCTAATTGGGACTAGGAGGAACTTCATCTTTAAGTAGGAGTACGGAATAGATGGAGGGTGGGGAATATTTGGAAATATTCCTTATCGTTCATGTCCATATTTCAATAAGAGTTTTCTTTAGTTACATTTTAAAATAGAACTTTTAACTAGCAATTGCACCTTGGTGTGCAATGGGTATGTCTGAAAGGTATGAAAAGTTAATCAAGAAAGTTTTTGTTTATTTGTAAATATATTTGTACAGTAAATAAGATTGTTTTCGCAATAAAATTATCAATAAAGAACGTAGTTAAATAGAAGTGGATAAAACTTTTGATTGAAGAAGATAAATAAATTCAATTATTAATAGAATAATGTTATATTTACAATAGAGAGAACATTCTATTTACCCACTACATTCTATGAAATCACCAAAATAGAATGCGGTGTTATTCTCTTCATCGTAGTTTGCTCTACCGAAAGTGGTCTTTCATTTGTTATATTCTGTAATTTCATGTAATCTTTCATCCAGTTATAGAGTTTTTTTTTCCGTTCGGTATGCTCTCCTTTTTTTGGTTCTGTAATCTCTGCAAAAGCTCTATTTTCTTTATTTTAATGAGATCTTGTGCAAGTAAGGAAAGGAGAAAAAAATAATGGGGTGGGAAGAGCATGTCGACTATGTTGGGTGGGAGGTGCCTGATTTCAATTCGACCTTGAGTTCTTTCCGCGGGGACGACAAAGAGGATCATAAAACCACTTGTAAGTGGAAATTGAAATTGTGTTTTGATTTGGTTGACTCTACGGAGGCTTTGCATTCTCCCGAGGGGGGGAATTTTGGCGAAAGATGAAGAGGAGAGTTTAGGATCATTGATGGAGGCAAAATAAATTGACCGTGAGTCAGAGGCATTAGCTGCTGGTTCTTTGGGATCTAGTGTTACTGAGGGGTTACGCTTCTTTACGCCGCTTGTGGTAACAAAATTAGCCCTGTTTGCGGAGATTCATCTTTTAATTCATATAAATAGTGAATCAGTAGTTGACTGGACAGTAGTAACAGAGACTGGAAAGATATAAGCATGGCCATCGGATTGAAGGAAATATGGTGGGTTCTCTGCAAGCAAATAGTATATCTATAGGTATAGACAACACAATGTGAAAAAATCAACGAACAACATGGTTGCAATCATCTTGCATGGTCTGAGGATGAATTTCAACCATTGATCGCAAACAAAAGAACCACCTTTTGGACTGTAAAGACTGAAAAACTCACAAAGCATGCCACATAAGCTTTTAACATAATAAGTCGAAAGTCGAATAGTCGAAAGACCAAGTCGACATCCCAGTCAATAAATTCCAAAATTTACATCAATAAAGTTTATACAACGACCATCTTGTCGAAGTAAAAAGAATCACAAGATATAATACATACAATTTCATGCCGACCAACTTGTCGGATGTAGGAATTAAATATACAAATTACATCGTTACAACAAAATTTATTACATCCAGAAGTGTCGACCAGCTTGTCAATCACTAGATAAGTACAACATGGAAGATAGAGAAGAAGAAGAGAAGAAATTAACACTGGAAGTATCAACTCATCGGGTTCTGTCTCCTAAGCCTCGGACTGAGTCCCTTACGCTTCCTCGAGAACAGAGGTGGGGTCCAGGCGCTTTTACCACCCAACCGTGGAGTGGTCAGCTCTGGAAGTGATGAGCTTCCCCGGGGTTCTTCCTGACACGAAGAACGCCCCGTCCCTGCAACGAGAGTCTAGCTTCTCGCTACTGGCAGATTCAGATGGTCTTAGTGCAGCCGTGTAACTTAACCTACAAGCACATATGCCTACAGTAGGTTCTATACAACGGATGTAGCAAGGGGTGAATTTAACCATGCATAATCAATGAGAACATATGCAGTTTAATACTTTGGCCAAAGTAAAATTTATATCCAGATTTGAACTGGCAGGCAAACATACATTTACCCTCCCTTGATTCTCTACATTCGGCACAACTTCCATCAATTGATACATTCCATAATCCCATGAAAAAGAAATAAACAACAGCATCTCTGAACTTATTCATAACATTTCTTCAAGAAGTTTCACATCACGCAAGTAATTGAAGCTGAGATACTGTATCGTACACAGAACTACTTCAACTAATATATATACAATTTTCAATAATGATTAAAAATTGATTACCACCGTTTTAATGAGACAGTTAAATGGGTAAAACACCATATGAAAGAATTGTTAACTTAAAGAAAGAGCTGTTATCGTAGCAATGCATGAGACTACCAGATGAAATAAGATGGCAGGACTGCAACAGGTAGGCTGTTCACAGCGCACTCTATCAATCTTAAAACGTCCAACTGTGTATTGGTATAATCAAAACAGTTACTCAGCATAGTGTCTTAAACAATGTTTTTAAACTTCCCTTGGCACAGACTTTATATCACCAGTCAAAGAGAGTATTTAAACTTAACAATAAACATCCTTGCTATGGTTTCAGATTAAGCTCCATGGCGTTTTATTCATATCGACACAATATTTGGTGATCTTTAAACAATGAAAACAATATACTGAACTTATAAGCTAAGCCGACATAACCATGGCCCTAGAACACACGATGGCTTGAAAAAAAAGAAAAGAAACCAAAAACAATGGGCCACAATCACTGTCGAGCCGATTCAACCAGGGAAACTCCTAAACCACTGCATTTTAAAAAAAACATTCAACTGCGTTCCGACACATACAGCCAGCTATCGCATAGTTTTGAAAAAAAATCAAATGCATTACTTACAAACTTACAGATAGTAACCACCTAACCTATCAAACCTAGAGTTCAAGAAATCACACCCTGCTACTGGCTGAAACAGAGTAACACGCATGGAAAACAGTCAAAAGAATAGCATACGTAGCAGCATTGGAAATTTATCCAACAGCTGACAATAAGGAAGGAGAGATATCTATACATTTATATGTATTCGCATATCTTGATAAACACATGGATTCAAGAGCCATATAATTTCCAAACTTCAACATAGTTTATGAATTTAGTATTTGTAATTTAATGCATTTTCTTCCACTCGAATAGCCCTGACAGCAAGAATTTTTAACGGACAAGGCTGCTTTGGTTTTCATTTTATTCATAAACTATTCCATTCCCTTCCAACTCGTCGACATTCCAAATGCATAAGACTTGCGAATACATGAAAAATTATATTACATATTACTGGAAAGGAAAAATCAAACACCGAGTGACGCTAAACACAATCTAAAATGGATTCCCCACACCATGGAATAGGCGTAATAAGTTTATCTTTCAACAGGACAAGGCGACATCAACAAACTATTTTAAAAATAAACATGGGTGAGAGAATTTAAGAACATGACACCAATTCCTTCTAAGATAGACAACATTCCTGCTAAAGAACAGGGCAATGGGAATTCCAAACAAGAATTGGTTCGGGAGATTAAAGTCTAAGTTACAAGCTTCTACGCAGAATAAAATTTTCAACCAAAACTTCCATAGAAAAGACAGAGTAGTTTGAAAATGATGGGAACCTGTAAATCAGAAGCTTGGATCTACTTGACGTCCCCTGCGCATGCCCACACACCAGCCACTCTTCTATCTTCCCAGCTTTAGATCATTTTCTTTCCAAGATCCCCCCAAAACTGATTTCCTCCTTTTTTTTAGTGAGTTAAAGCATGCCTCCTTTTATGGAGTGCGGTCTTTTAATATCTATCCTCCACTCTTCCCCTCCAACTGTTTTTGTTTTTACTTGTATTTTTTTTTTTTTCGTTAACTCTAATTTCAGCATTTATATAAAATTAGCTTAATTAAGCTCCTTTTCCATAAAAAAATAAACATATATAAATAAAAATAAACAATTATTTGCAAATATTCATTTATTTTTAGAGCACTCAAAGTAAATGAATAAATAATCATTTAGTGGTGTGTGCGGCTCTACGGCATCCGAATCTGACACTAGGCGGGGAGCTAGATCTCTCTCCTCGACCACACCCCTGTCCTCTGACCTGCATCCACTCAAACACTCGACAAGACAAACCACCATCAGTAATTCACATACAAAATATACCTCCAAAATCAATAAAGCATTCTAAAATTGCAACATTTTACCAATTTCATAATTACCCAGACATGTCAAGTCATCCAAGTCGGCATAATTTGACTGAATGATCCGCTTAACTAGGAGGTCGCAAAACCGGTCGTGACATCCCTCTCCACTTGGAAGAGACATCATCCCGATGTCATGTAAGTATCAACAACAGAACATATACATAATCATTTGCAATGTAAGCATAACATGATATGATTCTCTCATCAATAATTTTGAAACCAAATCAAAGTATCAGAAACATTATCTCATGACAGAAAACAGAGCAGTGTATATATAGTGTCTCCAACATGATAGTCCAAACAACAACTAAAGTATACCAATATCCAAAACATCAAAGCCATAATCATCACACCTAAAAACTCACTGCAATATGAGTAGAATGTCACATCAAGAGTCTATGAACTATAGAGCATGAACAACATCTAACTAAAAAGATGAGGAAAGGAATGACGCATGTCGTCCGCATCCTCCCATGTAGCACTATCAGCTGAAAATTGGTCCCATTGGACCTTATACTGGAGCACATCAGCATTGCACACCCTGATGGTACGCTGGTCAACGACCCGAGTAGGCTCCACTGAGACCACTCCCAGATCCTGCACCTGTAAAGCACGCCAATCCAAAATGTGAGAGGCATCAGGATGATAAGGTTTCAATAATGAAACATGGAAAACACTAT